>JAPMOR010061793.1:804-11051 GCA_026543865.1 Argiope aurantia | reverse complement strand
TCTACACACACACACACACACACACACACACACACACACACACACACACACATACACACACAAGTACTTCACATTGAATAAATACTTCACATTCATTTGAATAAATAAATATTTTTTATTAACATTTAATTTTAACTTTAATGTTTTTTCTTGTTAAATTTATTCTTGTTTTGAACAGAGAGTGACTCTTTTCGATATTTTTTACTTTTGAGAATGAGTGCCATTTCGGACTAGCTATAGCTTTTTATCATTCACTGCACGCCTCTGTACAATATACTGTTCTGACTGAATACCGTTTTCATTCCACCATGAAAGCAAAAGACAACGTGAGTGCTAGTGACCAGCAAGTGCTTCTTTTATTAGAATCTCCACCAGAATAATTTCCTTAGAAAAATTCATTGGGATGTAATGAATTTTTAGAAATATTCATTGAGGAGATTTTAATCGCTTATATCTAAATAAACTAATTTAATAAAATATTGATTCATATATTACATGATATTGATATTGATTCATATACTCAATATTGATTCATATACTCAAATATAGTCAGTCAAATCATATTTAACATACGCTAACGCATGGTCAATAAATAATTGCTGACAAACGTCAATTCAATTTAGTCATGAATTATCTCTACTAATAATGAAGATGTATGCGTGCATGTGGACGCTTTACACAGCAGAGTAAGCTATATTGTATTTTCGAAACTAAACTTTTAAGTTCTTCCTGCTAAACAAAAATTCTCTTTTCGGTCTTTAAAAACATTTTGTTAACTATTGCCAAGCAAATAATTCAAATATTGGACGATATAATGTATGGATATCTTGAATTTCCTTTCCTCGCCAATTCATCTTTTTAGCATAAAGATATATGGGTTTTTGTAGCGATTATATCGTAATAAATGCTCAAATAGTCTAATGTTGATAGTAATTTCAGAGATCCCAATTAAAATACCATCCTATCAGGAACTCTATATTTTTAGAACTGATTCTTTTAATATATATTTGTCATTGTTTTTGAGATTAAATCTCCAACTTCCAAGGTTCTCAGCAATAGACACTGTAATCAATCTCAGATAGTAACATATGAACTCTTTACTACAAAGGAGCATTATTTCCACAACCTGGCTTTTTTTTAACCTTCGAACGTAATTTCCCTGTATAAGGATATGGATATCCTTCCTATATTAATTTTAATTCATTACAGCATAATGTTCAACAAGTATTTAAAAATTCGCTTTCAAATTCTCACTGGTGCAATCTGAAGCTGTTTGTTCACTGAATGGGCCCTCTCCATTAATTATCGAATATTAAATTTAATGATTCGAGCAGAGTTAATATGCAAAATACGGAACACCTCATAGACTGCAAACTCATTAATTTCTGCTGTTCGGTGTATTTCCTGGAATATTGGCGTTTGAAGTATGCTTAGAATTTTGAATTTTAGAACTCGCTTCATGAAAATTAATCATAATCCTTGCCAAGAGAATCGTGGAATGGTGAAATAGTAGAAAACATTCGCTTTTATGCTAATAAATCCTGCGAGCCAATCGGTAACATGAAAAGAGGTTATTGTGCATGCAAATTTATTCACTCTATTTTAATCGATTTATGAGAGGGATTAATTAATCTAGTTATCATTCAAAACCAGCTTACTTTTACATGTATGATGTAATACTTGAATAATTTGGCTTCAAATCATTAAAGTATCTGATTAGGTTACCCGATGAAAAAAGATGAAAAATATGAAGGAAAAATTCTTTATTGTAAAGATTAAATGACTAAGAATTTCATTAATAGATTACAAAATTATTATGACGTAATTATTCGAAGCAATTATCGGGACTTCTGCTTTATCGCTGCTCTATTAAACTTTATCCAAAACATGAGCAAGGTCAGAATAATTCTCAACAGCTCATTGAAATTTTAATGAACAAAATCTCCAAATAAATGAATCACGAAAAATCGCTCGGATATCCACAGAAAAAGCTTTTTGCACAATCAACTACCTATTCAATTTTTTTTTATTCGTTGATCTTTTTACATCCCATGTTTTTCAAATATCTTATAAAGTTTTCATTTTCCAGCTGGTATCCACCTGGTCACGGTGATTTCTACGAAGCTTTTTACAACTCTGGCCTTCTGGAGATGTTCATTGCCAATGGGAGGGAATACTGCTTCATTTCCAACATAGACAACTTAGGTGCAACAGTCGACCTCAGTATCCTTTTTAACTGAATAATTACCAACTGCAAAATATGTCCCCTTGTCATTGTTCATCTTTACTAATTGGGTCGATTCACTTTAACTTTCTTGAGGATAAAAAACTGTGGACAAAAGCACGTTTTTTAAATTGTCAAGACAGAAATTTATTAGGGGAACATTATGTACTAGGCCAAAGCTGCTAACTTCTTGGACACAACGAACATCTTTCCGGTCCAGTAAACATAACAATATGCAACAAAATTTTTAATAAAAATTGTGTGAAATTGTGTACGTTTTCTCGATTGCTAAAATTGTGTACAAATTGTGTACGTTTTCTAGATTGCTAAAATTGTGTACAAATTGTGTACGTTTTCTAGATTGCTAAAATTGTGTACAAACTGTGTACGTTTTCTAGATTGCTAAAATTGTGTACAAATTATGTTTGTTTTCTAGATTGCTAAAATTGTGTACAAATTGTGTACGTTTTCTAGATTGCTAAAACAGAGATTTATTAGCAAAACTTTAAATTCAAGGCAAAAGGTACCAACTCTTTGGATACAACGAACATCTTTCAGATCTAGTACACATAAATATAAGTAAACAAAAATTTTAAACAAATGCATGTTTTCTAGACTGCTAAGGCAGAGATTTATTGGTGAAATTTTAAGTACAAATCCAAAGGTACTAATTCTTCCGACGCTGGTTTTGGACAAGGTTATGTTCCAAAAAATATTGCAGTATGTAATAAAATTTTTAATAAAAATTTTGTGGCTTAATTTTTTTAAATTTATGATGATTCAAAACATATTACACTGCATTTCAGGATCAAGTAAAAGATTTTTTTTTCACAAATTAAGCAATTAAGCATCAACTGGTTTCTTATACTATGAATTGCATTTTACAGACATAGCAAGATATTGGTTGTGTATTTTAATTGGAACTTTGTAATTAACTGTGAAGGATTAGCGATTCGTTGACGAAAAAAAAACAATAAATAAAATGTCTATTAAAATAGGGCAATAGGCAATGTTTATTAAAATAATTTCCAAATGTTTTAAACATAGGGTTGCTATGCCAATTTGGTTTTGTTGCTGCATTTGAAGAGTTTTAGCTCTTTCAACGTTAATTGGTAAACCTTTCATTTCTTAGAGCGCCATTGTAATTGCGAAATCAATAATGAATTACAAAGAATGCATTTTGAGATACAATAGTCTGAGCAAAATATTAATAAAAAATAGCTATGATACATTGTTACAAGTTGCCACATTACAGCACAACAACCTTTTACTTTTACATAGATGCGAGTAAACACACTCACTTATGTGTGTTTCACAAGGCTAAACCCGGATTACAAGGACTGATAGGTATTCAATTAGCGTCCACTTTTATTGTTATTTTCCTTGATTCCCCTTTCAGAAATTCTGAATCTTTTATTGAATCCTGGCAAATCCCAAAGTCACGAATTCGTGATGGAAGTGACAGACAAGACCAAAGGAGATGTCAAAGTAAGTTAGCATATTAAATTTAAAAGAGATTTGTTTTTTATAATTTCTGCAAGCCTTTGACATCAGGTAATTTATATTAAGGTAATTTTATATTAAGAATCCCATTAAAGAGTATTTTTCGAAGACACTTTCATAAAACAATATTACTTGTGTGAACATATTCTTATGTATTTCTACGAACAAATTATGTATTTCTTGTGCGAACATATTTTGTAAGATCAACAGTAATTATTTAGAAAAAAAATTTTATGATTTATAATAATAAATAACATAATAGGTCATTAAAAGAATTAGATATTAGTCTTGTCAGGTATTTAGTTACATTTCAATTTGTTGGATTCATGTTGAAAAGAACTGAGTTTCGACGAAATTATATAAATGGTTGAGTAAAAATTACTAAAGAAGCATATACTTCAAGGACAGATCCTGAAAAAAAGACCACTGTAGATTTAAATAGAGATCTCGCTTCCATTAAAAAATAATGAAGAATTTTAGAATATAGACTCTAATGAGGAACACATTCTAGTTAAAAGTAATCGTTTGCTACGAAGAAATTTTATGTGAGGAAGAAATAAGTAATTGTGTCATCGAACTCATTTATTAAATTTTATAAGTTATCGCAATCAAAATAATTTCCTTTTATATAATGTTTTTATTTTCATTTTTTTAATCGACTTTTTTGAATAATTGTATTTTTTATTACATACTTTTCTTCCAGACAGTGATTTTTTAGCCCTTGCTACACAATTAATTAGAATTCGCATGTTTGACCACGCCTTACATGCTTCTCATCGATCGCAGAGTATTACAGTAAAACATTTAAATTTTTTGTAAAAGATTTTGTAATTTAATCGAATGATTGTAACAGTTTTCATAACCACGCTATTGAATTCTAATTTTTGGATATAATAGTTTAAAAAATATATTCATATTTTGATTTATATTTTCCATTACGTGTGAAGACACGTGTCTGTGATTTTGTTGGTGGTATGTATGATATTTGTTAAATGAAATGAGAAAATCACATTCCCAGAAGTGCATTTTAATTGCATATATATATTAATTATTTTGAATTCATTGTAGTGGTATTTGTTGATTCATTCGGGTAGCATTAAATTCTGAACAGTTCCGATAATTGATATTATAGACTGGATTGCAATGGATAATCAAGATCAAAGGCAAGTCGGCCTTTGCTGAAAATAAGCCAGAACTCGCAATTTGCATTTTTGACTTAGATAAAAAATATTACAAAAACAAAAATTACAAATTAAAAAAAAATTACAAAATTTTTAAATGTTTTTTATAAAAGCCTTTGTATTTTCAAAACTATTTTTATTTATACTTTACTTACTTATATTTATTAAATATAATTAAATACAGAGATGAAGTTAAAGTTACTATAAACAGCTGAAAACGGAACTCTAAACAATATTATTATAAATAAACTTTTATTATTATTTTTATTTAAATTATTTACAAATTATTGTTTTTTCAGATTTCTTTTCTTTTATTGTATATTAGATATTATTTTGAAATATTTTCAACACAAATTTTTTTTGTCTTTGATGGCCTTTTTGCAAATTTAATTAATTTTGTACCTTTGAAATACCTCCTATTGATGCTATAATTTCTGACAATAAACGAGTGAAAAAGATTTAAATAGTACCTAAGATAAGCATTAATTGACAAAAAATATCTCCAGGTTTGATAACATATGTTTTCAGGTCAAAGAAATAATGAAAATTTTCGTTATCAGCTGCATAACTAGTCATAGTAAATATTCATTAAAATCGAGATAATAACCGAGAGAAAAGAAACCAAAATTGAAAGAAAAATAAATAATGGTTTTTGCATAAGTGTTCATTTTTCAAACACGGTTACTAAAATACTGTTTGAAATAGCTATCTAAAATTTAGCTTTCACTTTGTTTATAATATTATCTAGGGATTGAATTGAATTATAAGTACAACGATGCAGTAGTTTAAAGTAATGCTGCTTTTAAACCTTGAAAAAAGGGTCAAAATTCCAAAATAATCAGGATTTTACAATAAAAACTCTTGTAATTT
Organism: Argiope aurantia; assembly: GCA_026543865.1. NCBI lineage: Eukaryota > Metazoa > Arthropoda > Arachnida > Araneae > Araneidae > Argiope > Argiope aurantia. The sequence goes on along the minus strand of JAPMOR010061793.1, from coordinate 5,273 downwards.
GCAAAAATTTGAGTTACTGCTTAGCTTTTTATTCAGTTTTTACACAATATATCAATAAATATATATACTGAGGGATATACCAATTCGGTCATTTGTTTTTGATCGAGATGTTTTGAAAAAAGGTCTGATTTAGTGCAAAAAGTTTTTTAAATATTCCAAAATAAAAAAAAGGATATTTAGCTGCTTTATGTATGAAGAAAATGTGTGTTTATTTTTATCTTTTAGGGTGGTACATTGATCCAATACGAAAACAAAATTCGATTACTGGAGATCCCTCAAGTACCGAAAGAACGGGTGAGTGCAATGATTCTTTAATTGGCTATTTTGCTGGAAGCCCTTTCGAAATAAATTCGGAAAAATGTTGAATTTCTAAATTTTTTTATAGGCCACAAGTAGAAAGCATTAAAGCTCGAAATATGAGGAATGTATTGATTAAAATTGTAATATTTATTGATAAACTAGCTGATTAAGCTGTAATTCAAAGGATGGAGAAAAGATTGATTTAAACACTTCAAAGCACGAGCTAGTATATTCTTTTGAATTGAATTGCTATTTTAAATTTAAAATTGCTATTTTTCAAACTTATTAAAGTTTTTGAAACGAAATCGCTAATTTCCAATCTGCACCAACAGGGAGTTCGCATTTCCATTTTGGATGCAATCCGCAGAACAAATCGATAATACGTAGGCATTAATTCCGAAAATCTAGAATTCTGTTGAACATAAATTCACTATATAAAGATTTAAAGAAAATATTTCATAAAATATATACTAAAGGGCAGAATTTGAAGGAAATTGGAGATATAAATGCATTATGTGAAAGATATGCACTGAAGTATTAAAATGAAGTATTCATATTCTTACATTTCTTTATCCAATATTTCTATTTAAATATTATCTGTATTTTATTAAAATAAACAAGAAGCTTTTTCTTAAATGTCTGGGACAATTTAATAGCAGAGCGAAACTAAATTTCGTGAAAGTTTTCTGGCGCTAACAATTTCTATTTCATTGCAAAAAAAAGCAGTGTTATTAATAATAATATTTCAAAGAATTTTAAAATTAAAGAATTGCATCGCTCAGAAGGTAAAGCTGAATGAAGCAGGTTGAAAAATTGATTTTTCTCAAATTTTTAAGAAACTGTTTCTTGCGTCACTGATTTTTTCCGTCACATAAAGTGTTACTTAAAGTGAGCTGATTTTAATCCAATTCTTTTTCGCTCTAGGTGGATGAATTTAAAAGTGTCAACAAATTCAAGTAAGTTAAAAAAAGATTTTTTTCTTTTTTCTTTTTTTTTTTGCTAAAAAGAACTTTTAGGACAAAATCGATAAAAAGATTTCTCGAAAACATTTTTTTTCTCTCTTTTTTCCATTTTGTCAATGTTTGGAAGTTTTAAAGCAGAGTGAACTTTTTGTTAAGAGGGAGAAATTCCAATTTTGAAAGGATTGAACTTCTCTCAGCAAAAGCAACTAATGCAAGATATTGATTCTATAGTTTTTTTTTCTTTTTTTGCCTTCAAAGTACAGCTTATTCATTATCCAAAATGTTTCTTAAACATTAGTTAAGAGAGTCGTATATAAATCAATATATTTTATTTGATTGATGCTCATTTAATCGCTGTTTAACTTCAAGACGTACCAGGAAAGAAATAATTATAGGAATCAAATAAGAAATAACTAATTCCTTTAATTCAATACTGAAACAAATTTTTTTGAATAAATATTTTGTTTGTGAATGCCTTTTAAAACTAAAAATTACATTTAATACTGATTACAAAGAAACTAAATTAAAGCATATTTTCGTTAAAAAATTAATTATTTCAGAATCGGATAAATTAAATTTTTTTATTTTAATTTTAAATGAACTGAAATGAAAAGAATCGTTCATTTTTGTTATAGCAAATATTTAAATCAAATCACGAATTCATTTTATATCAAAATCATGTCTATTAATTGAAGTCAATATATGTTCTTATAATTAACATCAGATGCTCCATGCCAAATTATTTTGGAATCCACTGCGCATCCTGGTGAAAAATGGCATGATATCAAAGAACTGCCATTTAGATTTTATTGTAGTTGGAATTTTTCCTGGAAAGAGAGATATTTTTGGTCGGTCGTTGCAATTTTGAAACAACACCTGAGCTGAAACTCCCTTCTCAAAATTTTTGCACCACACTAACAGGAACAACCATTTAAAAAATTGCTTTTAGATGAAATGCGCTGTTCATTCGACACTCATAACGTAACTGAGATCGAATCCATTAGAGATCATTGAGTCAAAATTGTCTTGCAAAACTTGAAATTCTAAAATTTATTTTAAATATTTCAATAATTAGAGCTGAAGACTTCATATCACAAATTAATAAATTTTTGTTCTTTGAGAAATTTTATCGAAATGTTCTTATGTGTAGAAATAAATCCTGTGTTTTCATTTAACTTTTTAAATTTTTTTCAGAATCTTTAACACAAATAACCTGTGGATGAAATTAAAGACGATAGCCAGTTTAGTCGAGGAACAGAGATTGAATATGGAAATCATTGTTAATCCGAAAGTGAGTTTTCCATTTATGCATTTCAACATCTTTTTAATACATTTAATACTAGCTGCCCCTCACGACAAGTTGGTTGATTGGAAATGTTGGTTATATTCTATTTCTAAAAAATCATTAAGCTGTAAAATCATATTAATGATTCAAAAATTGTTTAATTTAATTCTCTTACATATGAGTTCTGTTTATTGTATACATGAACCTTTCTAATATAAAACAGACCCTAAATCTTAGTGCAATTAAAAGTTTAAATGTCGATTCTTCTATATTTATTATATATTATCTTTATCTATCCAAAAATTTCGTGGCACTGTCAGTGCGCCTTTTTATCCATCTCGTAAACTGTGTAGATATTGCAGTTTTCTGTTAATCTGTTCATCTGCAGTTCATTATATATATACACTGGTGTGCAAAACTTAAGCAACAGGTATGTTTTTTGTCATAACTTCACGAGAAATCATCTGAGAAACATGAAATTCAGAAATGAGATACAGCATTTTGTTCTGAAAGAATGACGAAAGCATAGCTGCGCAGAAAGGAATACAATGCATACAGTATGGAATCAAACAAAAAAAGGTTTTGTTGAACTCATAGTATCGTTACACATGATTGTCTGTCCAAGAGGAAGAACAGCAAGCAGATGTCTCCAGGACCACCGAAACGGTCTCTTTCCGTGATGTTACAAGCGATTCCCAACACAAGTTGATTTGGAGAGAGGCCGGGACACGGTTTCATCCCAGTAACATCACGGAAAGAGACCGTTTCGGTGGTCCTGGAGTTGTCGTCTGGGGAGGCATTATGATGAACGGGCGGACTGAGCTCCACGTTTTCGACAGAGGTTCTGTAACTGGAGTCGCTATTGTCAGGAGGTGATCCTTCCCCATATGCGTCTGTTCGGAGGTGCCATTGGATCAGACTTCGTTTTTATGGATGACAATGCTCGGCCACACAGGACTCTTGCTGTTGAGGAGCTCAAGAAAGTGAAGATATCACTCGAATGGATTGGCCGGCGTGCTCCCCTGATTTAAATCCGATAGAACATGTGTGGGATAATTTAGGGAGACGCCTTGCGGCACGATTACATCCTCCTGGGAACACCCGACAACTTAAACAGATGCTGATTGAGGAATGGGCACTCTTACCTCAAGAACTGTTGGACAATCTGGGGCTGAGTATGGGGAGACGGTGCGAAGCAACCATTGTAGTAAAGGGAGGGCCTATCCCATACTAAGGAACATCTGCTTGCTGTTCTTCCTCTTGGGCAGACAATCTTGTGTAACGATACTATGAGTTCAATAAAACCTTTTTTTGTTTGATTCCATACTGTATGCATTGTATTCATTTCTGCGCAACTATGCTTTCGTCATTCTTTCAGAACAAAATGCTGTATCTCATTTCTGAATTGCATGTCTCTCAGATGATTTCTCGTGAAGTTATGGTAAAAAACATAGCTGTTGCTTAAGTTTTGCACACCAGTGTATTTATATATATAATTTAAAGACACATATTTCTGATCCGTTTCGTGGCCGAAGAGAGATAACACTTTTGTAATTTTAAAAGCTTCTCTTTATTCCATCCTGGGAGGCCTAATCTACGAACAACTAAGAAGCGACAAGGTACGTCTACATACCAACACAAGAGTGAAAAGAGAAAAGAGCGAACGATATATTTATCCTCATGATTATATACCATGAGATTCTGAAAGGGATTTCTTTATACATGTCTATTTAGGTAAGGGAGAAATAGGTATCTTTTAAAAGAATTTGTTTGTCTTAACAGATTTTTTTATCCCTTTACTCGGAGCGTATGAACCGCTGATTTAAACATCTTTACAGAGCTTCTGTAGCATTAATTAAATAAATAAAAAAGAAGATGGAATTGGATCAGGAAATAAGAGAACATTTTAGAATGAAGTTAAT
>JAPMOR010061789.1:44354-79285 GCA_026543865.1 Argiope aurantia | reverse complement strand
AAAAAAAAAAAAAAAAAAAAAAAAAAAAAAAAAAAAAAAAACATTTCTCCATCATCTATGATAAAATCTTAGCCAAAGGGGAAAAGATTAGTCGAGAAAAATGTGACGTCTTATTCGCTTGACAGCTTGTTGATTATTCAGCTAAATATAATATAAAGGATATGCTTAATGAATATTATAACATTTAAATCAGATGATTGAGTATTTGGATTTAAAGTCGTCGACATCCATTCGCATTGAATTCTTAATTCACAGATCAAAATTTTTAGACAAAATACGACATGTCTTATTCACACGTCGTCTTGCCGGGTATATTGCCAAAAGTAGTGCAAATTAAAAGCTAGATGAACGACATTTGAGTCATATGTCTGAAGATTTTGGATATAGTCTTCGACATTCATCACATTCAGTTCACAGTTGGCCGCCCAAAAATTGTCGACCGAATGCGATATCTTATTCACTTGTTGAATATATTGACAAATCTAGTGCAAATTATAAGCTAAATGAACGAGATTTCGATCAAATGTCTAAAAAACTGCAAACTTAACATCTTCGACACTCACCGCATTAAGTTCATAGTTGGCTCACCAAAAATTGAATGCAAAATGAGACTATTGCCTTGTCACTATTTTATTCACTTGTTACCTTATCGGTTATATTGCCAAATGTAGTGCAAATTATAAGCTTAATGAAAAACATTTGAATCAGATGTTTGAAAATATGCGAACTTAACGTCTTCGATATCCATTGCATTCAGTTCCTGATCGGTCTATCAAAAATTGTCCGCAAAATACGGCATTTTATTGACCTAACATCTATTATTTTACCAAATATAATTAAAACACTTTAACTGTTACTTGGATATATCGATTGTTTACAATATATTAACTTGAAGGTGGTTTTTAAATAATTACATGCGATAATGCGCAACTCTACAACCATTCTAAAGTGGTGAACACTTTTGCCGATTTCTCAATCTCTCGCCGACTCGAGGGCGAGGGGGAAAGAGGCTGTCGACAGGGGAGCAATTGCACCCTGTTACCGCCGCCTCTGGACACAATAGGAAAGTGTTTGAAAATTTTCCCCTGCTGCTTTTATTAAGAGATTTTGGAAAGGATTTCTTTGACACTTGTCGATTTAAGAAAGCGATGCTTTGATATTTTTGATGTCATGCTGTAGACGTTACGGATTTTTATCCTTTCGCTTGGAATATAAGAAGCAAAAATGACAACATTTTTTTAAGCGCACATTAGAAATAATTCAATAAAAAAGTGGGATTTCGATCCGGAAATTAGAAGTAACTTTAGAATAAAATAATATGGGCTAATTTTAAATGAAAATTTGGCAAAAGTTAGGATTTAAATTATGCGAAGAAATATCAATTTTCAGTCACCGCAAGACGTGTAAGAACGTCGGTGCTCTTCGGCAGCCAATTCTATATTGATATCCACGAAATATGTTGAATTAAATAGATATAAATCATTACATGCGGACACACACACAACTTTTAACCAGATTTCTTCGTTTTTTTAATGATTTTATTTCAAAACATATAATTTCATATCGGTTTCTTAAAAGATAATTAAAATCAAAGGGATTTTAAATGAGCAATGCAACAGTAAAATATACAATTGTAAAAACTCTACATGCGCATCAATGATAAATATTCCAGTAAATATACCTATAAACACTGAAAACGAAAATTAATTTTGCAAATCAATCATTGTATAGCGATTCACCGAAAGCCATTATTGATCGTTGTAATAACAATAAATCGAATTTCTTTTTAACTCATACCGACAAAATGAGATTTCAGAAATATCAATTATTTTCCCTCTGTATATCGAAAATCGACACAGCAGTTGTTGAAGTTCCAAATGTTAAAACAAATTTCAATTCCTTGTTTTTTCCAAATATATCTTCTTCTGAAGAAGAAAAAAATTCAAACTTATTTTTAAAAAAACTTTGACTAAAATCAAAAGATCATTCTAATCAGGGTTTTTTTTACTTATATGATTAATTTCCTATAATACAAAACATAAAATTATTGAATAAAGTACCATTTATTTTTCCAATTGTGTAATTTATTAAAATAAATTAAAGATAAAAATTTATTATAACCGAAATGACAAAAAATTACAATTCATCTCAAGTAATTAAAAATAATCATTCAAAAAAGGAAGGGATATCTTTTTGGAAAACAAGATATAAAGTTGCCTGCGGCTTTCAGTGGTTGATCTATTTGCATTGCAAAGCCTATGAATCAGTCTGCAATAAGTAATGATTAAGAAGTACTCACTTGTGATCAAATAAATAATGTGTTAATATTTCTTTGCTACAGAGGGTTTTTTTTTATAAATTGAATTTAACGTTTAATGAGTATTAGACTAAAACAAAATACGTTTATTTATTTCTAAGAAATAATACAGGTTCTCTATTTATAGGTATCAGCATTGAAAATCAATGAACGGTATCAATTTAAACTTCATACCGAAATTTTGAAAGACATGGGGATATGGGAGAAAAAAAACAAGCTAAATATTTAGATGCTCTTTCTTATGAATTATCAACTCATTAAAAATCATGCATGTTAGCTAGGGAACTCTACTGATGAAACAAAATTATTATCTGTGAGTTTCATATTGTATATAAATCATCACTATTTTTTTTTTTTTCACTCAGACATCAAAATTTTTTTATATAACATGTTTTCCTTACATTCTTTTTGTTTAACGAGCAGTTTATGTTCAATAATTTTCACTTCTATAATTTAATAATTTAAAATCTAGTTATATGTAAAAGGAGTATTCTAAGAAGATTTCGAATAAAAAAAAGGCTTCTTAAGATACTAATTTCCAAAGATGATTTAATTTTTCATCTGTAAATGAATTTAAGCAGCCATTGAGACATCAGATATCTCTGATCATCAGCAAAAAATTTAATGAAATAATTCAGTTTTGCTATTCAACTATAACGAAAAAAACATCTTTTTCTATAGATGCTATTACAAAATCAATATACGTATTCAGGCAATAAAACTTGAAAATGCTGATAAAATATCATAATTTAGGCATCTGATGAATAATTTTTAAATTTGTAAGTCATCCAATAAATAAATATTTTTAATTTAGAAATATTGAGAATGAATAAAATATTCATTGAATTTTCAAACTATAATTCTTGCTTTTAAAGTGAGGCATTGATGTAAAAAAAAAAAAAAACCATAAAAATGATATTGGTCAAATTGCACAGTAATTTGAAATAGGCAGTTAGATCCTAAGAATCATTAACTTAATTTGAAGATATATGAATCATTGCATTTTCTATTCTTGCTGTTTATTTCAGAACTTATTAGTCTAAATAAGAAGTGCTTTTCCCTGTTTTGATCTCATAAATAACGAATTTAAAAGATAGGCTCTTTCAATAATCTGTTCTCCGTGACAAATGCAGAAAATCTGAAGTCTTTCTTGCCGATTCTTGAGTCAAATAAGTTTTTTTCGAAAAATTTAAAAATTGACAACAGTTAAGAAATAGATAAAATGCAAAAAACAGCATACCCTAAGCATTATTGTGGCAAACCTATGCCCTTAGTGAGTAGGGATAGAAAACCTCCTTAGTCCTGGCATAACTTCTCGATAAAATTCTTTTGATTGGTTGATAGAATAGGAGAAAATATATACATATCTTATCATTACATTTTGGAAAGTGTCATCCTAGAGCATCAAACTGTCGTACTAGAGCATCCGTACTTCCATCATTTCAGTATGCTAATTGGGCGTCTATTACATATCTGATGAGTTCCTCCAGGTTTTCGCGCACATGCGGAAGGAAGCTCCGAAGACTGTATTTAAACACTTGTTTCTGACTCGAAATATGAAATTCCTAACCAAAATAATGAATCTTGAAAATTTTATTAACAATTCTCGCGCTTGTCAAAGTATCTAAATTTTGTTACAGAGTTCCTTATTCTCATATTCTTGTTTGAGATAAGATTTATAAACAAATCCAAATTGTATTATTATTTACATCTTTCATTTGTAATTTTGTGTTTATATGTTTAGTGAATTAGAAATTTATAGCAGCTATGTACATTTTTGGGATATAGTGTGAAAATTTGCCCATTTATTATTATTATTTCCTTTGTAGCTTTTTAGTAATACTATTGTGGTATGCAAGTCCATTGCAGAGCTTTGCAGGAGATGGCGTCGTCGATTTCTGAAAGCGGTAAACGATTCTTCACGTTATTGTGCTATATTATTTTATTATCTGTATATATTATGAAGAATTGTTAAATTATTAAATTTAATTGTTGTGGTTCGCATTGAGGTAAGCAATTATCACTATGTAACAACCCTTTAATAGGATCAAATATTCCTTTCGCACATTTTTTTTTTTTAAATTTGTAAATGCTTCAAAATTTCTAAATATAAATAATTATTTGTGAAATCATTAGGCTCATGTGAAACCTTTAGTGACTAGTCATCACAAAGTTCATTTGAAATCTTTTACACAAATGGTAACCAAATGTTTATTCGTAATCTTTGCTTGTTTAATATTTTTCCAGAAAGTTCTTTTAGAGTTCAAAAAATTATTATTTTGGACAGTTCGATGCAAAAAGCAAATAGATATATTTAATCTAATCATGATATTGTTCTCAAACTTTGCTTGTAGTAAAACATGCAGTTTTGTACTGTCAATAAATATATATTATTATATTCTGCTTTTTTTTTTCTTCTAAATATCTGTTTTGTATTGGTTTATAATGATATATGATACAATTCTTGAGCAGATGTTTCTATGTTGAATATAGTAAATACATAAACAGAAGTTGTCATTCATTGTTATGCTTATTTTTTCTTCTAAAATTTTTTATATTGTGAATTTTATTGCATATATTCTATTCCTCTTGCTTACAGATGTCTTGATGGCAAATACGTATCAAGAAATTTTCATGGTCTCTTTTAAAATTAAAGTAAAATCTTCTTGCAAATATTTTACTTTCATGTTGTTATCAGAAATCAAGAACAAAATTTGCTTTCAGAGCAATCAAAAGAGCCTTGATTTCATTACTCCTTCAGACGGAGTATTCTGGAATATTTTTAATTCCTTATAATCACCAATATCTTCTCAACTAATTGCTAATTATGAGAACTTTATAAATTTCTTTTCCTTTCTAATTTTCTTTTTTTATACTCAACCCCATTTGTGGAAACTAATCATTGACACTTATCAGGGACTTGTTTTTCTTCATTAGTACACAAGATTTGATTTTTTTCTTCTTTTTGTTCAGTAGGCAAAACTTTCTTTCTTTCTTTTTTTTTTTTACTTGAAAAAAAATTATGTGATAAAGATAGTTACATACACAAAACAAATTGTTCTATTGTTAAAATATTTATATATAGAGTTAAAATCAAAGGAAGGGTTGTGAAAATAAAGAAACTATTACATATATTGGAGTTTTATAAAAATATAGTTTGTTCTGATAGAAAATATTAAATATCAGTGTACTTCATTTTAAAGATATATATGCAAATTTTTTTTTAAATCTAATTAACAGGATCTTAATTATATACTTATTTTATATTCTAAAAACGAATAATCATACTGGCAGTATTTCCTTTTATTACATATTGCCGGAGTGTCGCCTAAAGAGTGTCATTATAAAAGTTTAATAATACTTTTTTCCTACTTGTAAATTGATTTTTTTTATGCTTTGTACCATTAATCAAACGATTATTTCTATCATGCTGTGTGAATTGTAGTTTAAATTTCTAAACTTTCAATCACTGTAAAAACATCAATGTAGAATTCCTTATTATATAGAATATTTTTATATGTTATGTAATTTTACACTTTCGGTGTATTTTATTTCATCAGAAAACTATTTAGAATTTGTTTTAAAATCATTGCACCTTATATTTTTTGATGATAGAAATATATATTTATTAATACAGATAATCTGTTTACGATATATAATGTGTTATAATAAAAATGGGAATACAAATCTTGAATAGACTATTTTATTAAGCATTGTCTAATATTAGCATCCTTCTGTGGCACTGGGAACTGTTCAAAAGGTAGAAATCCCTTATTGTATCATGTAATGTAGTTGATTTAGCATTTTTCGAAAGAGATGCATTAAAATCGGACCCTCTGAAATGTTTCTAATTAAAACAATAAAAGAACAACAAATTGAACTGTATTGAAATTTGAAATGGTTCTTCAGAGAAAAGATTTTTAACTATTAACAGGTTACACATATATTCATTTCATCTGTTTTAAAGGTAGAAAAAAAAAAGACAGAAGGATTTATATTTAATATTAAACAACAGAAGGATATATTTTTATGTTGTATGAATTTTATATTCAACTCCTTAAGGCCCTCAGTTGTTATTAATTACTAATCAAAGGGTTTCGGATGAATAATGTTTTAAATCTGTAATTTGGTGCCTATTTCTAGTCTTCTTGGAGTTGCATCTCTGAAATTTTACAACATATTATATTCCATTGGAGAAATGTTAAATCTCTAGATTTTTCTTAGCTTTTTTAAGAGATTAAATTGTATTCTAAGTGAGTAACAATGTCAAGATAAAGCAACCTAAAGGCTCTTTGTTGTCAAATAGTAGTCCATGAATTTATACATGATTTAATAACACATATAGATGTATTAATATCAACTTCTGCTAAAAACAGAAGTACAGCAAATACAATTCAGACAATATGCAAATAAATAATTTCCATAGAGTAAAATGTAACATATGAGTTGAAAAATACCATTGTGCATATCAATAAACATATATTTAGAATTTTTTTTGGTTTCTTTATTCATTTTGGAAATATTTTTAGCATGGTGCAAGTTTTATAATCCATATTAATGTAATCTATTATTAAAATTAAACATCAAAAGCCTTGATATGCAAGTCTTTTGTGATATTTAATCAAATATTCAAGACTCAGTACCTAGATTTTAGGCTTAATGATACGACAGGGAAACATACTTGAATCTTTTCTTATTTTGTCTTTTGTTATTGTATTATTATTTATCTTTTCTCCATGCCTAATTTTTGTTATTTTATAGCCTTCTTACATTGATCTGCGACAATGGTGAATTTGACCTTAAAAGAATTTTTTTAAAATTATAAAAAATTATTACTTCTAAGCATATTTGAATTGCCATTTTATGTCAAACCATAGCTTTTGATATTAAAGAAAATTTTATTGTTCTTTACTACACAATATTCTATAAACAGAGGTGAGTACTGCAGTATGTTTGCTTTTCATAAATAATGATATGTTTACCGCATTTCAATTATATATATAATATATAATAAACAACTTTGGTGTCCAGCTGGTTACTAAAAATTTTTAACTAAATATTCTATGTAACTTGATCTTAATGGTTGCTTCAAGAAAGTGTTTTTAAGCTTCAAATTTAAATTTTTTAAATTTGAATTTATATATAATGAGAAGTACTGAAACTAACTCTCGAAAATGTTTGTAATGAAATGTTTTTGCAGATAGTTCGCCGATGGAGTACCCTTTGCCGTACATAACTCAAATTACCATGCATTTTTTCTGCTCCACTACATTCTTTCTTTGTGTGTGATCTTTTTATTATCATTTCTCAGAAGTTCTATTCACTCTCAAGATCTTTGCCAAAGGATCCGCCCATATATCGATGTTTTATGTGTTCCATTCTCATTATCATAATCACCGTTCCTTGCATGTTAAAGTTTAAATGTGTTGCTCTACATGCTAGTACCCAAACTTTTTGCCTTCCTTGATTGTGTTACATCAAACAATTAAAGTGTTCAAGGGAAGAAAAATATCTATCCAGCTTAAGTTCCTTACACAACAAATGAAAGATTATAAGTGAATTCATGAATAACATCATCACTCCTTACAGCAACTTAAAATTTATATTATTTATTTTTTTATTTTATTTTGGATTGCATATTCAAATTGTAATCCAATTGCAAATAAACTTTAAAAAATATTATTTAAAATATTGTGAATTTTTACATCTTTTATCAAATCTGTTATTTAAGTTTATGCATAGTATTAAAATGTGTTGCACTTGAAATATAACTTAATGCTATTAAGAGAAGGAAGTTGACTTACCCAAATAAATTAGATCTATCTAACCTCAAGTTAAAAGTAAATAAAAATTTATGTCATATTATAATAAGAGAAAATTAGTAATACTTCGGAGGAAATTTTTTCTATACCTCTGGTTATAATTAAACTATCCTCTGTTATCTATTGTGTCAATATACTTTTATGTTTGAGTGTGCATACAAACCTTGTAAATGATGAAAAAAATAATAATTCAAGGATATAATTCTTCCTAATGGCACATGATAATCAGCATATAGGAGAACATACGTTAGGGGAAATTTTTTATACGTCTGTTTGTAATTAAGCTACCCTCTGTTATCTCTTGTATCAAAATGCTCCCAAGTTTCCGACTATGAATGTTTTGTTTTATCAAATATACAAATACCCAAATATTTTTGATACTATTTATTTCACTATCAATATTTATTATAAGAGTATTTTAAATGTCACATTTATTACTTCCATTTATAGGTGTTTTATATGAGATCGTTGAATCTTGCATTTATTATATCCATTTCCAAGAGTTTTTTATGAAATTTTTAAATCTTGTGTTCATTAGTTTCTGTTCCAATTATTTCATTTGGGTGAAGTCATAATAATATCGATATTTTATTTAATTTGTAAATATTACATTTCTAATGAAGTAATTTTATTGAGTCAAATTTTCTAGCATTTAAGAATATTGTAATCAAGTCCATAGATTATCCTCACCAAATTAAATTCATCAGTTGAGCTTTTACAGAAAAATGGCTGGAATACATCTGTGAATGATATCAGTTAATTTATTAATATTTTGTAATTTTTATTGACGATTTAAGTTTACATATTATCTTTGCAAATATAAATACTAATCTCTTAATATTTCTATTATCCTTGTTGAAAATGATTTGTGTATTAATGTAAAGTTAATGAAAATTTAGTTGTCATTTTAAATATGCCTTTAAATGTTAACCTCTGATTTGGATAAGTCTGTAAGTTATGGTTGAGTGTCAAAGGGCCACAGTGCACTTCCATGTCTTGTGGTGGGGTGGGGGAATTGTATTGATATTTTAAAATCTAATTTATATCCTTTTAATTTCCAAATTTATATATTAATTTAGCCCATATTAACTTCATTTTAAAATGTTCTATTACTTCCTAATCTAATTCCAGCTTTTTTATTTAATTAATGCTACACATGTTTTATAAAAATGTTTACTTCTGCAAGTTCTCACACTCCGAATGTAGGGTTAAAATTCCTTAATGCTTGCAATCTTCTTTTAAAGATACCAAAAATTCCCTTATCTCAATCAGCACATGTCAAAGAAATCCCTATCAGAATCTCATAGTATAAAATCGCTGAGTGAAAAATGTTGTTCTCTTTTGCTGTTCTGTTCTTCTGACGCAATGTAGACGGATGTATTTATGACCACTTATTCTTTCTATGCAAATTGTCACCCATGATGGAATAAATTGAGTTTTAAAAATCCAAAAGTGTGATCTCTTCAACCACATAACTGCTAGAAAACACACACACACACACACATATATATATATATATATATATATATATATATATATATATATATATAATTCAATAAGCATACTTTCCCCCCCAGTTTAAAAGATGTTAGATATATTGCTAACTAGCCGCCTTTGGCGACCATCTGGTTCGCCAATCTTAATGCTCGTTAAAACTTTAATAATTATATATTTTATGTAACTCCTATTTTAATAGCTTCTTCATCAAAATATTTTAAAGCTTCAAATTTTGATAGTCATATAATTCATTCAAAATATTATAAAGGCCTTCAGCCATAACGTAATACGTATCTCTCTAATTTTCTGTTAGCTCCCGTAGAATTTATTCTTTAAATTAAAGTGAAAATGGTTAAATTGCAATTTATATAAGAACATTTTTTTCACTGAAACGAAGCATTTTTTTAAATATTAATACTGTAATATCTCAAGAAGTTTTATATAAAATTTTCTCAGATTCATCATGAACAGATCTATTAATTAACAATGTTTAATTTTAAATGTATGAATCTCTAAGAATATAAACAGAATCGTTTGAAATAATCGGTCGGAAACGTGTTAAGTCTTCAAAACTAAGTCCGTATCCGTTGAAAATATATTTGTCTACAATCAGAACACAACGCGCATGCGTGAATTTTCAACGCCAGTTATGGTAACGCAAATGTGTGAATTTTCCACGCCAGTTGGAGTAACGCTGTCCAGATTAGAAAATTTTCATTTCCTTTATTCTGTTTTATTTTAATTCAAAAGTACTTAAGAATGAATCTGAAAGATCGATTAATTTACAATATTTAATTTTAAATGCATCATACACTAAGAAAATAAATAGAATCGTTTGAAAGCGGCAAAATATGTTAAGCCTATCCTCGCTAGCGTGGGGAAAAAAACTGAAGCCTTACTCATTTGGCATTGGGGAAATGAAAAAAATTTTTGGCGGGAAAGTTAGGTTTAATTAATAATTAAAATTCTCATTAAAAAGTTTAAAAAAAGGGACCCCAGGTGCACATTTCCGACCTCCAAGATATGCATGTGCCAAATTTGGTAGCTGTAGGTCGAACGATCTGGCCTGTAGAGCGCCAACACACACGCACACACATTGAGCTTTATATAAGTATAGATTACAGCATATAAGTATTATATATATGTAAGGAATATTAAATATGAATGCAAATTAGTATTGAATTTTAAATTTGTTTTGATAGATATATAGCCTTCAAATATTTAAGGAATGCATTGTTATTTTGAAATATTTTTTTAAAGAATACTTCCCTTTGTTAAAGATTAACAATTCAAAAATATCGAAATATATTAACTGCGGTTCACTCCTTTAAAGTCAACAATCATTTTAATTCCATAATTGACTGTGAAAATCTATCAATGATTATTTCTGCATCCAAATCATCGTATTACTCCCTTTCATTTGAAAGCAATAAGTTGAATTCCAAGTACTCCTCAGATAATCAATTTCTTAATCTATTCTTAACGATCTTCAATTTTGAAAGTGTCCTTTCATTGTGCACTTGAGAGGCTGATATGGTGCAGACGACTTTCAAAAGTTCATAAATGTTGTCATATGTTTGATCATGAAGTCTGTTTGATACTAAAATCTTTAATATGCTTGCTATACAAGTGCTGCAACTTTTAAAGTTATTGCAACTAGAATACATTAAGTGCTCATCAATATTTCTAATGGTACCATTTTAGTTATGCTATTTCATTCTTGATATTGGATTCCTTTTTTTATAATGTTTAATGCATAATTTTCTTAGTTTTTTCTATATCATAATGAAAATCAAATCAATTTCAGTGATCTATATAATTAGTATATCCTAATGTTGTTTTTCTGTTTGAAACATGAGTGCAAAATCTATTTTTAATCTTCCAATATAAAACTTACTTTTGTTGTAATAAAATATAGTTCATTTGCATTGTTTTAATAGTTTTTTAATCTAATACTTTTCTTTATTCGTTTCTTCAAATAAATTTACTTTTTGAATAGTTTAATGATATCATTTTGTTTCATGCAATTTTTAACCATGTTTTAAATTCGCTTTCCTCCTTACTGATTATGTTATTCATTTATTTGTTACTCGCTGTCATTGACAACCAGTTAGTTGGCAAAAATTGATTATTACTAAAATTTTCAATGAAATATTTTACATTGCCTCTTCTTAATGATTTATTCACTAAATTATTTTTAAATTTTGATACACATGTAACATGTACTATTTCAGAAGTCTTATATCATTCTGTTCATTACACCATTAATTTTTTTTCCCTGTCTTCTTAATTGAAATTTGAATTTTAATCTGGAACAGAGACTTTCAACTGCAATATAAAAAAAATTTCATGCAAAAGTTACTTAAAAACGGGCTCAATGAAAAAGTTTTTTAGCATTTCTGACATTTAAGTTATACTTAATTGTAAGAAAACTTCAAAAGGTTTTTAAAGCATACTTAAAACAGAATCTGATTCATCTTCTTTACTACTAATAAAAATGAATGTGTGTGTTTTGGTGCTCTACAGAACAGATTGATCTACAACTACCAAATTTTGCTTATGTAGATCTTAGAGGATGAGAAAGTGCTCCTCGGAGCTAATTTTAAAAAAATTAATTAGAATTCTAGTTAATTAAAAATAAAGATAAATTTTAGCGTTTTTTTGCAGTAACTTCCGAATTTTTTTTTTACACAAAAATAAAATTGATTCCATTTTTAAATTTAAAAAAATTGTCTTTTTTAATTATTTACATTATATATATATATATATACATGCAAAAATTTATTTAAAACGAAATATTTATTTATTGCCTCTATTATTCCTATTTCTACATGTGCGTGTGAAAGGAGTTTCAGTAAGCTGTGCCTGGTGAAAAAACTGCTTGCGAACTTCTGTGCTAGAGAAAACGATAAAAAGCTTAATAATATTAAGAATTCACACACACACACACACACAAAATAGATTATCAAATTGGATAAGATTAATAATATAAGATTGGAATTGGATAAGAATATAAAAATATTTGATATATTATATCCTAACAGTAGGATACAGTTACATTAAAATTATTGTATGAATGGGATAAATATTGTATTAATTATATATATACCTGTTAGTTTAATAAGTTAATAATTATTTTATGTATTTTCAACAATTACTTTATTTTGTTATGAGATTTTAATATAATATTTCAAATTTATTTACAATATCAGAGTGGTATATTTTATTTATTATATTTATGCGCTAAATTCCACATTTCCTTTTATTGCTCTTCTTTCCATCAGAAATTTCTTACTGAATCGATTTCAAAATTATTTGTAAGCATATTTAATATAATTATTTTATATATAGTCCAAATAATTACTTAATAATTATTACTTATTATAATTAACTTGTATTTTAAATACATACGCTAATTACTTTTAAAATGCAAAACTGATTATTATATGATATCAGGAAGCTAACTTTGAGAAATATTATTTGCCCCCTCTCTTCGAATATATTTTACTTCCAAGTCGTAAAATTGCTTTCACCGCCTCTGAAGGATAATAAACATTTTTATGAGCTACAACTCGTATAAATAAGCGTTAATATTTCAAATTAAATTAAATTGAATAATTGAAGTCGTATATATCTTACTGCCGCGTAGGAAAATTGCTGCCGCCACCTGTCGCGGATAATAAATATTTTTATAAGCTGCAATTCGTATAAACAAGCGCCAGTATTGCAAATCAAATTGAATAATTGAAGCCTAGGACGTTCATGTCAGTTTTCAACACAATGAACACCTGACATTAACATTCACACATGTTAATGTGTTAAGTTATGGCGTTTTTATAAAAAATTTACTGAAAAGTTTTTAAAAAATAAACTGCTGGTATCTTCTAATTTTTCCGCTTTTATAAAGATAAATAATAATAATAATAATCTTTTCCTTTACTTTAAATGTAGTGTGAAAAATTCTCAATAAAATCAGATGCCTTCCTCTTTCACCTTTCTTCGATACTTTTACATATTGATGTTATTTAAGACGTGAGATGAAAACTAAATATGCCTACGTAGTATGACACAAATATTGCAGATATATTTAATGGAAACATTCTTGAAATATCCTAAATTATCTTTTCTGCTAATGACAGCAGAAACTTTTGGTCATATTAAAATGAGAAGCTATTAATTGCAGAAAATGGTTTTTGCACTAACTCAAAATTCAATAATGCCCTTTTAATGGAAACTCGTTTTTTTTTGTATGAATTAACGTATGTTAACTTTTCGTTTTAATTATAACCACGATAAATTGTATAGTAAATGCATTTAATATTTTCATTAGAAGGAATGGCAACGCTCATTTGAAATAATACAACAATTAAAAGGTTATGCTTCATATAAATATAATTCTCTCTAATCGTCCATTCGAGCAGTATTAGGGTTATTATTTCAAAAGTTTGAATATATATATATATATATATATTGTAATGAAATAGATTTTTAACACTTTTATTTTAATTGGTTTGTTTCATATTTGTAAAGGTTGAATGTCGTAATTCATTTTTCTTTCACTTCCTGATGTGTTACAATACTTTCTCAGGAATTAGTTCCCATTGACTGTATTTTTTTATATTTTCAGAACTTATTATAAAGTTAATCAGTAGATTAATTGAGCTTTGATTTAATAGCGCGAATACAAACTAGTAAATATTTATTTCAAGGTTCCAAAAGTTTATAAATTAAAGGAATAAAGTGTAAAATAATTAAAATAAAAGCTTTTTTTTTGTTATGGGATTAAAAGTGTGTTTTAAATCATGACAGGTCTTCACATCTATTAAAATATCACTTTTTATAAATATAAGGTAAAATGAAATTATTTAAAGACAAATTATATTAATTCGATACAAAAATTGAACATAATTCACAAAAATGTCAAATATTGTATGTTTTCTTAGTTCAATCAGTCGAACGGCACATTATCGAATCCGAAGGAGTGCCAGTTCCCACTTTGATAGGAGAGAAAACCAAAGAATGAAAGGGTTGCAAATTTTATTAAAATTATTTTTCTTCTTTTTCACAATTCCTTTCAAAATCTTTATTTTAGTGGAATATATTCCGGCAGGTTTGTGATTATTTACAGAAGAGACTAATTAAATACTTGAATAGCAGCCACCATTTCAAACAAAAGTTATATATTATTCTAAAGCGAGATCATCCCACAACTAAGTCATCGCGTTATTTATCTGGATTTACTAAACCGGGCAATCTTTAAATTATATGTGATATGTTTTTATACTATGCGATAAGTTTTCAAAACAGCTTTTATACAGAGTGATTGGTATATCGTGCTCATAAAATATGAAACATTTCCTACATTTACTTTTTGAAAAGAATGATTCCAGTGTTATTTCACTATATATAACAATTTTGTGTCTCGAAGGCCATGCTTACAAATTATAGATAAATATTTTTTTTAATCCAAAATTAACAAATAACTTTTGAATAGCAACAGAGTATGGATATTTGAGGTCCTGATCATTCATTAATCTTGGTGAAGGTAAATTCTTTAGATTTGTATCAGATATCCCGCTTTGTTTGAAAATTACCTGTATGTACATTAACGTGAGTTAAAACAAAATCCTTTTTCTTTTTCCTTCGTGTTGCTATACTATGGAAGATTTGCGAATTGATGAGAAATATAAACACGAAAAAAATTATTAAACTAATCTTTCTCATTTTCTTGACCAAGGGGCATCTGTTTTTCATCCTCTTAATGACCAAATCATGACTTCTCAAACTTATGAGGGAAATTAAATCATTCAAATATGTCAAAATTGGACACAAAAATTACACATAATTCACAAGCATCTTAAGTATTCCGTGGATTCTTAATTGATTCAGTAAGACAGCGCATTTTCGAAAGGTGAGATGTCATCTAATTAGATAATAAAAAAGTAGAGCAATTATGAAGTTAATCTACTATTGTGTAAATTATTTCACCTTGCATATTGTTTTATGCTGTTGACTTGCAGATGCAACTTTACCAGTACAACATCAAAAGCTCACTCGGAGATTCGTTGATTTAGATAGTGTAGAAAGAGGTATGACGCACTGATTCTATCCGTTTAATACAATTTCCACAGAACGGAAAGTAATTCCAAAAATTCAATTCTACCTCATTCGCCACTTAGCCATTCATGAAAGTTTCGACATTTTTCATGTTGAACTATCCATTCAGTATATTGCTGATATTTCCCCAAAAATAGAAAAATATCCCTTAAGCCTTAAATAAATGCAGCCATTTTTTCACATCTCATGTTCACTTTGGGAATATGGCCAATCTAGTTGTTAAAACAATGATAATGAAAAAGAAATAATGCAAATCTTAATGCAGTAGAGTTCTTAGTCCAAAACTTATTCAATCAATCAACGAAATATTTGTCTACTATTTATCTAAGATTAGGTTATCATCAAGGAAAAGATGAAAAGTACATATGAAAGATTGCCTTTATTTGTCCATTTGATACTTTCAAATTTTTACTGTTACTATTTGGTTTGCGCAACGCTCCAGCAACTTTTCAACGTCTTTTCGATAAATTTAAGACAGAATTAAAAGATGTATTTGCATGATTATTCCTTGGCAATATCATAGTGTTATCAGAAACGTTTGATGAACATTTATCAGATTTTTGAAAAGTGTTTGTAAAACTTTCTGTCTTTAAACTAAATACTAACAAAAGCGAATGCCATTTTGATTGTGGCAGACTAAAGTATCTAGATAACTGAATTATAGAAGAAGGTGTAGCAGTAGATACTGACAAAGTATTTTCTATTCAGAAAATTCTTAGGCCAACATATGTTAAGGAATTTCAGTCCTTCTAACAAACTTATTCTTGGTCCCGAAAAATGTCCCCCGTTTTTCCGAAATTGCTAGGACCTTAGTGACTTATCAAAAAAGAATAAATAGTGGACATGAGCTGAAACGGAACAGAATGCGTTTGAAGAGTTAAAGTGAAGGTTGATTTCACCATCTGAGTTATCTCAACCTCATGTATCAAAACCGTTCATTATTAGAACAAATGCCAGTAATTACGCTATAGGAGCACTCCTTATCCCAAGAGAAAGCCTTGAAAAACATGTAGTTGAGTATACAAGTCATAGAGCTGAGATATAAATGGAGGGAGCTAGTCGCTTGTTTCTTATCGAAGCGTGCCCAACATAAATCACGTGACTTAAGGATAACTTTTTCGGCGCCC
The DNA here is from genome assembly GCA_026543865.1 of Argiope aurantia. NCBI lineage: Eukaryota > Metazoa > Arthropoda > Arachnida > Araneae > Araneidae > Argiope > Argiope aurantia. The sequence goes on along the minus strand of JAPMOR010061789.1, from coordinate 62,405 downwards.
TATCGCAAATATTTTCATACTCAGAAACTATCGAGCAACTTTTGCTTCCCGGCATTGGGTCCGGTCGGTTTTCGTTTCCGGTTAACATTACTTGTAATGGGTTTTTTTTCTCTCTCCTTGTTTTGAGATTATTATTCTTTAGAAAACGAAGCAAAATGGTTTCGATAATAATGTTTTCTTTTTCATAACATCAGTAGCTGAGTTTGTTGATTTAAACCATGTTTAGTATTTTTACTTTGTTTTTCAATTCCTACTATTAATTCACACTCTCTCTATATACACTGGTGTGCAAAACTTAAGCAACAATGCAAATTTTAAGCAGATAGCCATGAAATTGCAGAAAAGGAGTTCTTGCGATCAGTACAATGAACACGTAATTCAAGAGAAAGGTCATGTGTATGCAAATATCAGGAACAAAACGTCACAGGCGACGTGAGAGTACGCAAAACACGTGCGGAAGGCGCGCGCAGCTCAACACTACAATAAAAGGAAGGACGGAGACGCAATTAAAGTCATTCGCTGCAAGTGCACATGAGTTAATTCGTGAAATATGGCTAGCAGAAATCACCTGGACGATTTCACACGTGGAAGAATGATCGGAAAGCTGGAGGAAGGGCGTATTGTGACCAGTGTAGCTGAAGAGTTCGAAATTAACAAAAGTATCGTTTCGCGCTCTTGGAAAGCCTTCCAAACCACAGGTACAGCTGTGAGAAAGGTTGGTGGTGGCTCCCCAGGAAAACAACTGCAGTGGATGACCGATATATCGTCCTGCAGGCGAAAAGAACGCGAAACCAGTCAACAAGCGCCATTGCTCAGCAACTGTGTGCAGCAACGGGGAGACAAGTGTCGCGTTTTACTGTGTCCAGACGCCTTCACAAAGGTGGCCTATTCGCCCGCCGTCCTGAACGCTGCATCCCTTTGACAGTTTCCCACCGGCGGCACCGTTTAGAATGGTGCAGGGAGCACAAAAACTGGACATCTCATCAATGGAGTCGTGTCCTCTTTACAGATGAGAGTCGTTTTAGTGCCACAAGCGATTCCCAATGCCAGTTGATTTGGAGAGAGGTCGGGACACGGTTTCATCCCAGTAACATCACGGAAAGAGACTTTTTCGGTGGTCCTGGAGTTGTCGTCTGGGGAGGCATGATGATGAACGGGCGGACTGAGCTCCACGTTTTCGACAGAGGTTCTGTAACTGGAGATCGCTATTGTCAGGAGGTGATCCTTCCCCATGTGCGTCTGTTCCGAGGTGCCATTGGATCAGACTTCGTTTTTATGGATGACAATGCACGACCACACAGGACTCATGCTATTGAGGAGCTCCTGGAAATTGAAGATATCACTCGAATGGATTGGCCGGCGTGCTCCCCTGATTTAAATCCGATAGAACATGTGTGGGATGCTTTGGGGAGACGCCTTGCGGCACGATTACATCCTCCTGGGAACACCCGACAACTTAAACAGATGCTGATTGAGGAATGGGCACTCTTACCTCAAGAACTGTTGGACAATCTGGTGCTGAGTATGGGGAGACGGTGCGAAGCAACCATTGCAGTAAGGGGAGGGCATATCCCATACTAAGGAACATCTGCTTGCTGTTCTTCCTCTTGGACAGACAGTCATGTGTAACGATACTATGAGTTCAATAAAGCCTTTTTTGTTTGATTCCATACTGTATGCATTGTATTCATTTCTGCGCAACTATGCTTTCGTCATTCTTTCAGAACAAAATGCTGTATCTCATTTCTGAATTTCATGTCTCTCAGATGATTTCTCGTGAAGTTAGGGCAAAAAACATACATGTTGCTTAAGTTTTGCACACCAGAGTATATTTATATATTTTGTTCAAATTCTCAATCGTTAATAAAATAGTTTTTATTCATCCACTCAACTTCAGATACATTTTTTAAACTTGTAGTAGATGACACTTGATGTTAATACATTTTTTCAAATATTAATTCATTAATTAAATTTGATTAATGAATGAACACAATAAATTAAACAAATAGACTGGATTAGAATAGAGTCAATATCAGTGCAATTTCCCGCTAAACGCAGCTACGGTACTGCTGAACGAAGAATGCTACCATTAATACTATCATGGGCACCAACAGTACATAAGATGCAAGGTAGCATTGTAGATTATGCAGTAATATAACTAGGACGAAAGCTCTTCGCTGCAGGTGAAGCATATGTCGCCTTGAGTCGTGTAAAATCATTAGATGGACTATTAATTGAAGAACTGGACTGCTCGAAACTCACTGGAAAGGTTCCTTGCAATAATGAAGCATTACAAGAGATGGAAGAATGAGAAATTATAGACCACCATCACCTTCATAAATTAGAAACGAAAACAAATAGAATGCGAATAAATAGTAACAAACAAAAATAATAGTCCAACACCATATATAGAAAAGAAAATAGACAATCGCAAGGAAATTCGCTTTCTCTTTTGCCACTTAATATTGTGATTCTGTCATATGTATATACATATTTATATTAATTGAAATTATTTTATAAAAAGTAACTAAAAAAAAATTTGTTGACCTAAGTAGGAATTGACTTTAAATTTTTTTTATATTTCTTGTTTTGCATTAATTAAAAGTATTTATTTTTTACTTTAAGTAAACATTTTATTTCTCTTATTTACCTAAAAGCGTCTTTTAATTTTACATTACATGTTTAAATACTTTCTGTCATTATCTCAAACAGATAAAAAAAACTTTTATAAAAACAGATTATAAAAGGGTTTTTTTTTTCAGAATATTTATAAAAAAATGCATTCGTATTTATAATTATTTTTCTTCCTAAAAATTCAATCATAATCCAAGAATTAGGAAAATAAATATTTATTTTTGCATAAAAAGTGAAAAAGGTATTAATTAAGACAGTTAAATTATTTAGAATGAGAACAAAAAATACTAGTGCAGGACCGAACCCGAATGCTGTGCCAGAGCCTTAGCCACTATAATATTCGATCGCTCGTTCACCATGTCACATTATTAGTGCATAAGCTATGTTGAAAGTTTCAGGCCTATTTCCTCGGAATTGGCTGGCTATTGAGACTTAATATTTTCATGAATGACCGTTCTAAATATATACTACCTTTATACAAAATTTCATCCCGAGCTCAATTTTGAACCTCATGCCTTCCCCTTATTAGTATCAGCTTAAAAAAATTTCATTTTTGGTTTATAATTCTGCTTCTAACTACCGCAGAAACAAAAGTAGATGCCGGCGTCCTGACATAGGGGTAGCACATCTTCCCCGTGATTTGGGCGTCCCGGTTTAGGCATGCTTGTTCTTCCGTTGTTCTATGTGTGAATGTGCCCTCCCGTAAAAAGGGGTTGTGCAAGCAAATGAGCGATGCGTGAGTAGCTAAGTCGTACTCTTGGCCCTAGTTGGCGCTACTATAAAAACAAGAGACGCTCTCCCTCCAGCTTAAATCGCTGTCTTCGTAACAGCGGGCTTGTATGGGGCAAGTGCCATAAGAAACAACAACAAAAGTAGATCCTTTTTGGAATCTTAAATGTGTCGCTTTTAATAAAAAATAATAAAAAAATTCGAAATTTTTACGAAAACGGTGATTTTACGGTATGTACATACCGCAAGTTATAAATAAATGTTGACATTCAGGCAAAACTTTTATCTGCAAAGATAGCATTTTCTAGAATATCCACTAGTTTCTTTTTAGATCCCAATTAAAATTTATAAAAATATGCAATTATTTGCCGTTATGAAATGTTCTTGTTGTTTCTAAAGGCACTTGCCTTGGACAAGCTCGCTGACGAAGTCAGCGATTTTAAGCCAAGGAAGCGTCTCTTGTTTTTTAGTAGCTTCAACTAGGGCCAAGTGTACGTCTTAGGTACTCGCGCATCACATTCGCTTTCACAACCCCTTTTCACAGGGAGGCACATTCACTCATCTCACAGATATAATAGATGAAGAATAACCATGCCCGAACCGGGACTCGAACCCAGGACGCCCAGATCACGGGGAAGACGCGCTACCCCTATGCCAGAACGCCGGCGCCTTTATGAAATTTTACTATATAGCATTTTCAATAAAACATACATTTTAGTTTCACTATTTCATTCACAATGATGCTTTAATATCATTCACGGTGTAATAAAATTCGAATATTTATGGTAAAAAAGCAACAACATATTGGAAATAATAAGGAACTTTATTTGCATTAAAATAAATACACAGTTATTAATCGGTAAATACTGTTTATATATACACTTGCATTGGCGAGAAAAAATCCATGTGAAGCGCGGGCAACACATTCGGATTAAAATAAAGCAAGTAGCAAAATATAATGCAATTATATCAGTTTAAATGAAGCTTAATAACAAATTAGCTAAATTAAATACAATAATAAACCAAACTATGAAATATTATTCACTTATAACATCAAAATCACTGAGTGATCCAAGTTATAAAATTTTAAATTGACTTAAAATGAATAAAATAGAATATGTTGATTGTACATAGCTGTGAAATGGTATAGAGCTATCCTTAGAAGCGTTTTCTTTGCATCCATTTGCACATTTTAGAGTTAACCATGGCTTAAATAAGCTTTAAAATTTAACAGTTAAAAGCTACAAATAATCTGCCATTGAAATATAATGGAGAATGCGGTTACAAATACAAATTCTCTCCCGAGGTAACGCGATTTTATGTTGTTCTACACCAAAATAGGGTTGCACACCCTCTATCACTATTTCAACTCTATGATGCAAGTCGATTGTTAAGCTCATCAAAAAGAAATTATTCAACTACCGAAGGAGAAGCTCTTGCAGTAGTTTGGGCGTTTGAGAAGTTTCGCGACTGTGTGGACAATCAAGAAAAAATAATTGCATCTGACTACCAACTCTTGAATTGATTTATGAGTATTTAATCACTATCTGGTCGTTCGGCTCGATGGGCTCTTCAAAAACCAATCTTACCACCCAAAAATGATCTATACACCAAGAAAATGGAATGTTATTGCAGACCTACATTCTAGACCAATTTATGCAACAATTCAAGATCGATAACTATTGTTATCTACAAATTGAGCAAAATATTGATACATCTGTAAAACAGTGAATAAAGGAATGATGAACTGAAATATTACGATTTAATGTGTGTGTTTTAAATTTCAGGTGCTGTTAGAAATGTCTGAACAAAAAACCCCATTAATTAATACAAGTTTTCTAGCGTTTCATGATAGTAAAGTAGACTATATTTAACTACAAAGAAAATACCTTGTAAGCATAAGTTCAAAAAGAAAAATGTTATTTTTATTTGGAGGTGAGTATTTTAATTTTGATTAATTCCAAGAATCTTGCTCTAACAAGCATATGCTGCAAACAAATATATATATTTTTTATTCGTCAGTCCAAATGTTAAAAAAAAAAACACATTTAGGACAAATATATATTTTTTTTATTCGTCAGTCCAAATGTTTAAAAAAACACATTTCTATAATACCATTAATATTTTTAAGAAAATCAGGCACTTCAAGAACCAAACTATTGGAATAAATCTGATTTTTTAATCTTCACACGTTGTGAAATGTTATAATTCTTAAAAATTTATATTAGGCATTTTGCATCACTAATAATAATAATAAAAAAAAAACTGTTATTCCCCTGTTGGTCTCGAAATGCACTTATTGTGATACAATTAATAAAATGATGTCTCATTCTACCAACATGAAACTTTTTCTTTCATAGGAAATTTCTTTTAATTTCATAATTTAATTAATATATAAATTTTAGAAAATTATTGTTATTGTTAACACAAGCACATATATATAATCCTTAATAATATTACTAGAAATTAGTATATTTCATTATTTTAGTAAAAACCTTCATTCATTATTCAGTATTTCAGTGTCATATTTCAGGTTAAACAAGATAGTCTTTTTTAAAGAAATAATACAAAATACTTTTATGTCGGGGTAGACTATTTGGTAGACTACACATTGGACTTGAAAATCTTTAATATCAGAATTTATGCATTATTCTAAGCATTCTGGAAGAAATGTTTATATGATATATAAATAATGCATTTTTTTTAATGTGGAGTTGAATAATTTTTTAACAATCAAGTTGTTCATAAGACTTCTCTTTCGTATAAAAAAAAATGGGCCACAGTGGTCTGGTGATAAGGTCTCGGCTTTTGATCCGTAGGGTTTCAGGTTCGAGACCCGATTCCACCGAAGAGCCATCGTGTAAGGGGGTCTGCTGCACGTTAAATCCATCAAGGCCAGACGTCCTCCCGCTGGTGTGGCGTAATGTGGAGAGGGGGGTGCCAGCTCAGGTGTCGTCCTCGTCATCTGACCGTGGTTCAAAATTAAGAGGTCCGTCCCAAAATAGCCCTAGTGTTGCTTAAAACGGGGCGTTAATATAACTAACTTCGTAAACAAAACAAAAAAACGATTAGGAGTGACGTCACGTTTTCTGCAACTACTAGGCCTCCATCTAGTAATAGCGACTGTTGACTCAAACTTTGAAATAATGTATAGCTTCAAAGAATTTCCCTTAAGCACCGAAATTCGTAAAATGAAATTTTTGCTATGAAAAGAAATTAATTAAGGATGAGAGTCATCTTTTTACTTTTGAGATAAAGCATAATTTGTGCAAGAGGTCGGCATCGAATTCTTGTTGACTGACTTTTCGACCTAATGAGATACCAAAAACAGCGAATATGATTTACTTTTTTCATCTTCAGTATTTAAAAGATTATAGATAATTATTCAGATGTGTCGTCGTAAAGAAGAGAAATTCGAAATTTCAATTCAGTTTATTTGTCTACGGGATGGCATCATTCGTACACGGGGAGAACAAACGAAACACGCTTGTTTACATCGTGATACAAGCAGAGGCGGCGGCAGAAATTTGCCGACGGGGAGGGGGAGAAAGACAAACCCGCCGGGGGAGGCAAGCGCAATATCTCTAATTTGGCTTCAAAATAATACTTAATTTTACATTTAATTAAAAAAAATCAAATATTATGTAGCTTCTTTTTTATTCAGATGCTGATCCTTTCTTTCATTGTTAAAACTTTACAAAGGTATTTGTAAAAAAAAAAAATGTTCTCAGTTTCTTTTAATGACCATAAAAAAATTGTCAATATTTGATCTATTTCTTTATAAGACTGTTGAGATCTAATTTCTCTGAGGTCTAAAATTAGAAAAAATATGTTATATTCCTTTCTAGATTGCTGAATATAGATAGAAACACAGATTGCGCCAGAATGACGTGTCATGCTAAATGAACAAATGCATACTCTTATTTTATATTAGAAGCTATTTTTAAAAAGATGTTCAAAGAAAGACAAAGTTTTATAAAAGAAACTTTTTCAGAAATCTAAAATAATAAAAAATATTCGATGTTTTCACCAAAAATCGATTTTTTTAGCGTAATTCCCCCTACCTAAAATATTTGTTAAATCAGGATTGCAGCAACGAGTAGGAAATTCAGATGTGTTTCGAATCCGAGGATAATAAGTGCGCAACAAAAATATAACAAATTACATTTAATACAACAAAAAATTTACTATAGTTCAGAGACGATCAATATAGAATGCGCAAAAGATACAATGATATTGTTTCTTAAGAATACTGGAGAAATTATTTTGTAAATATATGTACAAACTTACTATTTTATATAAGATATGAAAAATTGACTGCTTAAACATTAGATCCCCCATGTATTTATTTTTCAATATATATTTAGGCTTTAAAAACCAGTGAATTTTATTAAGAAACAATTAGACTTGAATATGAATTCCTCTATCTTCATTTTTAGTCATGCGTTCTTATGGTTAAGTACTTTTTTAATTTAAAGTTATTGCAAGCCAATATTTCTCCCAAAAAGTGAGTTTTATCCCCTCAATTGCATGCATTGGCTTTTCTTAACCCCTTCGAATACAATGACGAGTCTGATTCGCTATGAAATTACTAAATTTTTAACTTTAAATCTGCAATTGAGGGAAAGTATTAAGTAATTTAAAATGCAAAAATCACTTGAAAACGCATCATTACCTCAAATGCCCTTATAATATTCTAGGGATTAAAATAGCAATAATTATCCCAAATAAGATCTGCCATCTAATTAGGAAGTTAAGTAAATTCGTATGACAAAGGGTTAATGTGCTATATATACGAATATTCTATGAATAACAATTTTAGTCATGCTTTTATCAAAACATCTTTATATAAAGTCAATTAAAAATTTAGAAACATCTGAAATCATATAGTTTTTGCTGCGAATAGTAATTGAAAGAAAAAAAAAACGACACATTTCCCGATTACATTGTCATAATATTGAATGCAAAGTTTGAATAATTTAGGAAGTAATTTATTTAACAAATTTAGTGCATGCTTTGTTAAATTCTTTTAGTGTAGCTCAAAAGCCATCATATCACAAATATTTTTTTGTCGTCATTTGTATCGGTAATACCTCTTTAGTGTAATAATTATAGCTTGATAAATTAGATTGCGAAAGAAAACAGATATTTTACTGTAAATAAACTTAATTTGCAATTGTGTAATTTATAATGAAGCCACATAATTTCGCTACAGTAAAGTAACTTTTTTTAGCATGCATATGCACAACCATGTCAAAAAAAAAAAAAAAAAAGAGAGAGAGAGAGAGAGAGTTTCATGAAATTTAGTTTAACCATTAACTAGATTTTAGTCAGGCAATTCTCACTGTGAAATGAATAAAATAAATTTACCAATTCACTACCGAGGAAGTAACAATTAGATGAATAAGACTACGATTAACTTTAGAACTTAAATTTGAATAATGAATTATGGAAAACAACTTTATCGTCCTATTTATGAATAGTATAAATGCTTCAATTTCTCTAATAATTCCGCTGGTAGGTAATCGAAGTGCCTAATGAAAATATTTTTTTTTCCCCATAATCTAAATATGATAAAATCTTAGTCGAAAGGGAAAAGATTAGTCTAGAAAAATGCGACGTCTTATTCATTTGACAGCTTATTGATTATTCTGCTAAATATAATATAAAGTATATGCTGAATGAACATTATAACATTTAAATCAGATGACTGAGTATTTGGATTTAACGTCGTCGACATCCATCGTATTGAAGTCTTAGTCCACCGATCAAAATTTTTTGGCAAAACGCGACATATTTTATGTCTTATTCACATGTCATCTTGTCGGTTATATATTACCTAAAATAGCGAAAATTAAAAGCTTGCTGAACGACATTTGAATCAAATGTCTGAAAATCTACAGGTATAGTCTCGACATTCATCACATTCAGTTAACAGTCGGCCGCCTTACGATTGTCGGCAGAATACGATATCTTATTCAATCGGATATATTGCCAAAATAAATGCAAATTATAAGTTAAATGAACGATATTTCAATCAAATGTCTGAAAATCAGCAGACTTAACGTCTTCGACACTCACCGCATTGAGTTCATAGTCGGCCGATCAAAAATTGCCAACAAAATGAGCCTATCATTTTGTCGATATCTTATTCACTTGTTAGCTTGTCAGTTATACGGCAAAAGTAGTACAAATTATAAGCTGAATGAACGACATTTGAATCAGATTTCTGAAAATCTGCGAACTTAACATCTTCGACATCTACTGCATTCAGTTCTTAGTTGGTCTATCAAAAATTGTCCTCAAAATACGTCATATTATTGACCTCTATTACCTCTATTACTCTATTGATTATTTTGCTAAATATGGTCGAAACACTTTAATTTTTACTTGGTTATTTCGACTGTTTGCAAAATATTAACTTCAAGGCAGTTTTTAAATAATCATATTCGATAATGTACAGCTCTCTACAACCATCCTGAAGTGGTAAACACTTTTATCGACGAAACTCTGAATCTCTCGCCGACGGGGAGGGGGGGGGGGGTGGCAAGACGCTGCCGACAGGGGGGTAATTGCCCCCTTGCGCCGCTACTACCACCGCCTCTGTGAAAACTTAATTAGAACAAGATCTCTTTTTATAAATAAATTAAAGCTTTCATTATAGTTTGAAGACTCTTGTACCCATTTACGTTTTTAAAAATTATGTTTCAGATATCTCAGTGAAAATGATTCATATGTATAAAATGTTTAGCATAGACTTACTTAATATATCATAATAATAGTATAACATTGATTAATTTTTATAATTCTTAGAATGAAAAATTTTGTGGATTAGTGAAATATTTTTCTTAATGCTTTTTCTCTCTTTCTTGGATAGATTTATAATTGATACAGAAATACAAGTTTATAAAAGATAGTAAAAACTATAAATACTTCATATGATTTTTTCTTATATTTGAAATTAAAGAATTAAACTATCTTTCCCAACACTCTAATATAAAATGTTCTTATAATTTTTTAAGGCGAGGCACTGTGTTAAATCCCTTCTTCACTTCTCCTTTCATCCTTTGCTACGACTAGCTAGTTTAATTATCCGGATAAAAAAAAAAGAATAAATTTTTTTAAAAAAACTCTCTTTAGGTACATTAAATAGGTGTCTAATAATAAATATCTAGACTTTTATATTTTAAATAAGCACAAGCTATGTTTTATGTCACTACTTCAATCAATGATCCCAAAAAGCTGAAATGGTCGTTGTTGTTTTTTACTAGCGCCTCAATTGCAACATTTATCCCTATGGGATGGGCGAATCCATCGCAAACCGTACTTTTCACAGGTAGGAACGTTTGTCTGAGAGGGGCACCAGGAATAATGGTTGTCTTTTAAATGTTGAGTTGTATCATAAAGCTTTTCCTGGTGTGTTGGGATCAAAATGATATTATTATGGAAACGATATACTACCGTCTAGCGTGGTAAATATGTCCGCAAGGGTCAGCATTATTAGATACATTGAGGCATTGTAACAATTTCCTAGATGCAGCACATGTAGTAATATATTATAAATAATTATTTTTTAAATTTTTAGTGGTAAAATGATTTGTTAAACCTTGGGGAGTCTGTTATTTGTCTTGCAACTATATTTTGTAGGTTTTCCAGTTTACTGATTATTGTGTTTTGGCGGCTGCGACCCACTCTGGGGATGTTGCCACCCTGTTAACTTCGGAACGTCTGCTGATGTATTCATAAAAGTGGTGTCAAGGTATACTAAAGTAGACAAGTATATACTAAATGAAACCGTCTGAAGCATTACCTGTTGGAGAATTGCGGAGGTAGCATTCCTATCACGAAAACAGAACAGCATAGGAAAAAAAATTATTTACAAAGATATAGAGCGTCATCGATTTAGTACGAAAAGACACCTTGTAAACATTAATACGAAGAATAGAACGATTAAACGCGCATTTGTTTTATCGCAATTTCCTACTCTGTGACGCCACGAAACTTGAATGGAAGGAGAAATGATATCTTTCGGGCAAAACACGATGCAATAGTATCGCTTTTGACCCTTAATCAAAAATACTGTTGTTGGAACCCAGAGGAGTTCATCCTTGAACTGATTGTCTTTATGAACAGAGTAGACAATATGTAGATCGTGCAAAGTAGTATCTCATGAACTCAATGCAACTTGCACTTGGTGTTCGAAATTTTCGCAGTATGCAAATACATAAGAAACGTTATGCCTGTTTACCAAAGATAGCTATAAAAGAGACGACTTCTAGAAGTTGTCTTATGTTGATGCTCATGGTTATGGAGCGATTTTATAAAGCTGAGTACTGTCAGATAGTTTTACTGTACGGTAAATATGGACTTAAGACACATCAGCAGCAAGGTTGTATCGGCAATGTTTCCCAACAAGCCCGTATCTTTCTTATCAAACCATCCTAACCGCTGTAAAACGTTTAAGGGAGACAGACTGCATGACTAGCCGAGGTCAATCTGACAGACTAGCTAAAGTAAGATGGCAGGTTTAACCGGGTTAGATATTAGCCTACTCCCTCGCATATCCAAAATCCAGCACAAGAGAGATCAGTGAACACTGTGATCTCTCAAAAAATCAGGTTTGGAAAATCCTGAGAGAAATGGGCGCTCATACACACTGACCGATGCCCCAACAGTTTCTACTGTACAGGGAACTAACTATCCATGGTACAATTTCGTCATGAATCAGATATAAGTCCAACCAACGTTCTTGGCAGATATAATGTGGACGCATGAGGCATGCTTTTCACGGAATGGCAGGTACAACAGGCAAAACACCAATTACTGGGAGCTGGAAAATCCTAGATGCTTTACCGACGTTCGACATCAAATGTAGTTTGCTATTAACAATTTAAAATAACAGGCTGATTGACCCAATATTTTACGGTAGCTGTTAAAGGATGCACGATGTTTACAAGTACTACAGAACGTGGTATCCGATTTTGTAGAGAACCTGCCGTTGTTTAAAATTAGGAATTTTCGGTTTCAACATGACAGCGTGCCAGCTCACAAGACTTCTACAGTAAAGCAGTACCTCTTCAAGGAATTCTGGAATGAAATAATTGGGTATGGCGGTTTCGAATATTGGCCTCCACGTTTGCCTGATCTGACTCCACTTTACTTTTTCCTGCGGGAATACCTGAAGCATCAGGTGTATGCAACACCTCCAGAAACATTGCAGAATCTCAAACTACGCATCACTGACGCTTGCGTGGCCGTCTCACCCTCTATGTTCCAACGTGTGCAATGTGAAATTCAAACAAGGATCCAAATGTGCATTACAGCTGACCAAGAGATTGAACATCTTAAATAAAAGTATATCGTTATAACTAGATGTTTTTTTTTCTTTCTCTGGTGGTTTTCCTTACTACTTACTTTCCCTCTTCACAATGTTGGAAATAACGAAAAAAAAAACAAAAAAAAAATGCTCGTTTTAACCGTTTTATTCTTCGCACTAATGTCCACATGGTGTCTCTTCGTAATAAATCGATTATGCTTTACAGCTTTGTTAATCACTTTTTTCCCTTTTGTCTTTCAGTTTTCGAGATAGGAATGCTATCTCCGCAGCTTTCCACGAGGTGGCGCAGCAGGCAGTTCATTCAATAGCGCTTGTCTACTGTATCTAGACGCCACTTTTATGAATATAGCAGCAGTCGAAAAGGATTCCTTTATGTTTTTGCAGTAAATTCTTCCGCTAGTGTGAAAAATTTTGAGTCAATGTCTTCAGTCGAAATTTTTCAGACTCTCTTGATCTCGGGAATTGTTATTATTATTTTCTTAATTTCTAGTATGAATTGGAAGCAAACAAGTAGGTCTTGTTTATAATTAATATCAATCAGCTTACTGGCTTCTAGTCCTATGGCGCCATCTCTTGGACTTTTTCTTTAATAAAAGCTATTTCAGTTTTTTAGACAGAAATTAAGGAGTTCCCCTCCCCACACCTTCTTTTATCTTTTGTTACTGTAGAATTAATTTTAAGGAGCTTCTGACATACTTTAAATGAGACTGTATGCGGTTTCATTACAATTAGCGTATTAGGAATGAAGTTTCCTTTTCCTTTACTTGGACATTTTCTGGAGTTATGATTTTCAGCGCAGTATACACAACGAACTTACAGTTGACTTCCTGAAAATGTTGTGGTTAGAGAATATACAGTGGTGGAAAATACTTTAAGACCACCATTGAACTTTTTTTTTTGCATTCAAAATTGCAAATCTTTTTAGTAATTTACATTTACACTTATATATAAAATGTAATAAATAAAAAAAAATGAATTTAGAATTTGAAATACGTTTATTGTAGCTGTGGCGCTGACAATGGACTTTACGTGATAGGACAAATTAGTAACATCTCATGCCGTATGGTTGTCGACACTGGAGTCAATGTGACCATAATAAGAGAAGATCTGGCACGAAAATTAAAATTTAAAATAATCTGGATGCCGCCCTGCATTACTTTACAGACAGTGACGGGAGATAAGATTTATTTTCATGGGAAAGTCAACCTCGCTATATGCTTTGGAAATATAAACTACCACCATACAGCATTTGTAGCAGAAATTACCGACCCTTGCATTCTCGGACTAGATTTTCTACGGAAATACGACTTTAAACTGTATTTCGGAAATAGTAGAATGAATTCAAAATTTGAAGGCATCACTCTTTTTGGGCTACACGCTGAACTGGAATCTAGTCAGAAAATAATAGCCAAAACTGACATCCCCTTATCGCCTAGGACTGAATGTGTAATACCCGGTTTGGTAGCAGATAACCGAAAATTCCGATTTGGTGTAATGGATTATCCTGACACAGGCCGTGCCAGAGCAGGAGTGTTGGTAGCTTCGTCGGTAGTGGTCTCTCAAAGTCAGTAATCAAAGTGAGAGTGGCTAACATCAGTGATAAGACAAAGATTATACAGAAAGAAGAGGTGCTAGCAACTTGCACTCCTATCACTTGTATAGACCGGAAGTGCAATAGTCAGGACGTTTCTTCAGACGATCTAGTCCAAAATTTGCTGCAGGATACATATTTAGATGAAAAACAGAGGTGTGCTGCTAGAGAGTTGATAAAAGAATTCCAAGACTTATTTTCTCGAACATCTGAGGACTTTGGAAGGACTCAATTAGTAAAACACCGAATTGATACAGGAGAGCATCCTCCTATTAGGCAACACACCAGACGACTACCATTCGCTAAACAAGAAGTCCGAACACTAATTAAAGAAATGCAAGATAATGACGTAATTGAGCCGTCATCAAGTCCTTGGGCATCCCCCATTGTCTTACTAAGAAAGGAAGACGGCTCTACTAAATTTTGTGTGGATTATCGCGGGTTGAATGATGTCACCAAGAAGAACAGCTACCCCTCTCCAAGGATAGATGACACGCTTGATACACTTGCCGGCAATACCTGGTTTTCCACCCTGGACCTCAAGAGTGGGTATTGGCAAGTAGAAATCCATCCTGAAGATAAAGAGAAGACGGCTTTCACCACAGGACAGGGACTATGGCAGTTTAAGGTTATGCCTTTCGGCTTGTGTAATGCGCCAGCAACATTTGAACGTCTTATGGAAACAGTTCTCGGAGGGCTTTCTTATGAAGCCTGTCTGGTTTACCTCGATGACATCATCATCATGGGGCATTCCTTTGAAGAACATCTTCAAAATGTTAGAAGTGTACTGCAAAAGCTGAAGGAAGCTAACCTGAAATTAAGCCCGTCCAAGTGCCACCTATTCAGGCGTGAAGTTACCTATCTTGGGCATATCATTTCGGCAGGTGTTCGAACAGACCCGGATAAGATATCGGCTGTAAGACACTGGACCTGCCAGACGGATGTTCACCAGCTCCGGAGTTTCTTAGGCTTATGCATGTATTACCTGATATTCGTGAAAAAGTTCTCAACAATCGCCAGACCACTCCATAAGCTGACAGAAGCGAAACAGAAATTCATCTGGACGGACGAGTGTGACAACGCCTTCAACAAGCTCAAAAACGCCCTAACATCTGCTCCCGTCCTGGCATATCCTGAAATTGGAAAGCAATTTATTCTGGATACGGATGCAAGCCATGAATGCATCGGAGCTGTGTTGTGCCAAGGAATATATGGACAGGAGGATGTCATCGCCTATTTCAGTAAGTGTCTGTCCAAACAGGAAAGAAATTATTGTGTGACCAGGAAGGAACTTCTGGCTATCGTAAAGGCCGTAGAGAACTTCCACCCTTACCTCTACGGTCGAAGGTTTCTGCTTCGTACAGATCATGCTTCATTAACCTGGCTATTGAATTTTAAAAATCCAGAGGGTCAAATAGCCAGATGGATACAGAGACTACAGGAATGACATGGAAATTCGCCACCGAAAAGGATCAGCGCATGGAAACGCAGATGCTCTTTCGAGAAGACCATGTTCGGAGAACTGCAAATACTGCTCTAGAGTTGAAAAGAAATTTGGCATGGTAGATCCCGTAGTTCGCCAAGTTACAACACCATCAACATCAGAATCAGATCCATGGAGCGACGAGAGCGTCCGGACAGACCAGCTAGCTGATCCTGAAATAAAACCAATAATTGAATTTAAAGAGTCAACAGGCGGAAAGCCTAGCTGGCAAGACATCGCCCCTTTCCATCCAACAACGAAGCGTTACTGGGTTCTTTGGGATTCTCTCCATCTAAGAAATGGTGTGCTGTTTAGCAAATGGGAGTCTGACGATGGAAAAGCATTCAGATGGCAATTAATACTCCAAAAGACAAGAGTATCAACAGTCCTTAAGGAACTCCATGGCAGTCCGACTGGGGGCCATTTTGGTGTTACGAAGACTTTACAAAAAGTTCGAGAACGTTTCTACTAGAATACTGTGCGAAATGACGTGGAGAAGTGGTGTTGCACATGTGATCCCTGTGTTGCACGTAAAGGTCCTGGGAAACGCATTAAAGAAAGACTGCAGCTGTATAATGTGAGGGCACCTTTCGAACGAATAGCTTTTGACATCCTAGGCCCTCTTCCTAGGTCATCAGATGGCAACAACAACATCCTGGTTGTCATGGACTACTTCACCAATTGGCCTGAAGTTTATCCCATTCCCGATCAAGAAGCCCCGACTGTTGCAGAGATTCTAGTTCAAAACTGGATTTCAAGATACGGAGTTCCTCTACAACTGCACTCCGATCAAGGAAGAAACTTCGATTCGGCAGTTTGCAGGAGACTATGTGAGATACTCGTCATCGACAAAACTCGAACTACGGTTTTACATCCTCAGTCAGATGGCATGGTAGAGAGATTCAATCGGACCATTCTGAACAGTCTCTCTCTCCTGGTG
Source organism: Argiope aurantia (assembly GCA_026543865.1). Taxonomy (NCBI): domain Eukaryota; kingdom Metazoa; phylum Arthropoda; class Arachnida; order Araneae; family Araneidae; genus Argiope; species Argiope aurantia. The sequence goes on along the minus strand of JAPMOR010061789.1, from coordinate 45,691 downwards.
TCCAGCAATCAACAGGACTGGGACAAGAAACTGCCCCTTTTCCTACTTGCCTATAGAAGTGCCGTTCACGAGACTACTGGCTATTCCCCATCCCAAATGCTCTTCGGACGTGGCCTTCGTCTGCCTGCAGATCTACTGTTCAGCCGGCCTCCAGATGCTCCCTTGGCGCCTGAGGAATATGTCGAGAACCTCCGGACACGGATGGAGGAGTTGCATCATCTGGCCAGAGAAAGGATCGGCATAGCTTCAGAGAAGATGAAGACCCGATACGATGCTAGAGCAAAGGGACACAATTTCCACGAAGGAGACCAAGTGTGGTTATGGAATCCGAAACGTCGCAAAGGACTTTTTCCGAAGTTGCAGACCAACTGGGAGGGTTCTTATATAGTCCTTAAAAGACTGAATGACACTCAAAACCACACTCAAAACCGAAGGTGATACATTGTAACAGGCTAGCCAATTACCTTGGCCAAGGTGATTAAGATCTTTTCAGTTCAGACCATGGTCACCCATTATGTGATAAATAATGTAAATCATTTATCTTCTTAATTTTGTTATTTTACTATTGTAATTTATTTTTTGTATTGCTCATGTATTTTGAAAATATTTACGCTGTATGTCATTTTGAGTATTTGTTATTTTATACTTGCTTATTATGTGAATATGGTAATTCTGTAAGTAGATGCCACTTACTCAGATATTGTACTGCCCGGGACGTGCAGTCCTTAGGAGGGGGACAATGTTACGAATCTGTGATGTTGCTTCCCAGCATAGTTGGTTCCATATCAGAAACTGTTTTACAGTCATCTGTATTGGACGGAGTCCGGGTGTCGCGTTGGAGGTTCCAGAGCTTGGCGACAAAATAGATTATACCCGAAACATCGAGAATTTTCCCGATCCGTCCATTAGGAACCGAGATACGCCTCGAAAGTTCCTGATTGGTTGAGAGGCTTCTAGCCCCGCCTCCTGAGACCTATAAAAGGAGACAGTCTGCAGCTGCCGAGGAGTAGTCGGAATCGACGGTAAACAACGGGTCTTCCAGAGAGCAGAGACGGAGTAAAACTAGTGCTGAACTAAGCTGTGCGCTACTCTCTGCAGTAGAGTCTTGTTGTGTGCACGTCTCGGCTGAAGATAATTGTCTTCTCCATGCTGTATGTAGTGGTCGTCTTTGTGCTGTCCTGTGTGTCGTAGTGTCAATAAACGTGTTGTGTGTTCGTCTACTGAAAGGACTGATCATTGTGTTGTGTTATCTTCATACCATACACAACCACTAAATACACACAAGTAAACGAACCCGACGGATTGATAGTGATAGAGGGAAATCAGTAAATAAATAA
>JAPMOR010061789.1:29878-44254 GCA_026543865.1 Argiope aurantia | reverse complement strand
ATATATATATATATATATTGTAAATAAAGTATAAATATGTAATTTAATCATATTAAATAGTTTAATAAATTTAACCTTCTAAATCTTGAAGGTAGTCAAAACTTTAGTATTTATGACAAAGTTAATTCTGAGAGGGTTAAGCTACAGAATTGACTTTAAACACTTTGAGTGTGTATATGCATGTGCATTACATTAGGAATATTCAACTGGCCTTTGAAATACAAGAATAGCTGGTATTTGAATTAAAAATCAAATCAATCACATATTTTTAAAAAGTGAAGCGGAATTTTATTATTGGAAAATGATCTACTATATATATATATATATATATATATATACAAATAAGTCTTCATGACATGAAATGATGATAGTATTTTAAAAGACATTAAATATAAAAATTTAAGTAAAAAAAGATTTATCTTTAAAAAAATTCTTAGATATAATGCAACTTAAAATGGTATTGTATTATATTATATATATTCTCTTTCTGCTCAAATGTTATAAATAATATTAAAATGTTTTCAGTGCTTTTCTTTTCAGCATTTCATTTCTGTTACAGAATTTTTTAAAAAAAGTAATTTTAAATATGTATTCCCATTTATCATAATGGATTTTTTATAAACATTTTTACTTTTGATTGAAAATAAGTATTTTCTTTAAAACTTTCATATACAAAAAAAGTTTTTAAAAAAAAGATTATCGTATTAGGCTTCAATAATAATAAATATACTTGAACTCTTTTCATATTTCAATAGAAAATACAATTTAAAAATCTTACAAAAATAAAATATGACAAGATTTTTTTTTTTAATAAATGTTTTTACCTAACTAAATGTAAGATATGCATTAAATTCCCTGTTTGATGTGGAATTTATATGGTATGTTTCATATTATTTCATGGTATATTCATATATTGTTTCATTATACAAATTTTTTGAAATGTGGCAAAATGAAGTTTTAAGAAATCATAGATGAGGAATTAAAATCAGAGCAAATAACTTGCAAATAAATTATAGTTATAGAAAATATTAATTTTACTTGCTCAATCATGCAGCAGTTACTTTTTTCGTGTTAAGATGTATGAATATATCCTGAAAAATCTATAGTTAAATAATAGGATAATGCTGAATTTTGATTCAAGCAATAACAATTAGAAAAATAGAAATATAACCACATATCAAGTCCCAAATTCTTATTGGTTTGATAGCATAATATAAATAATTAAAAAGTGGACAAATGAAATAACATATGAAATTTTTATTATTAAACTTATAAATTATACTAAAGAAAATAAATAATACATAGTACTGTATTACTTTACAATTTGTAGTCTAAACTTTAATAAATTCACATCATAACTAGGTAGTTTAGCATGATGAACAAAAAAAAAAAAAAAAAAAAAAAGCATCAATTGTAAGCTTTATACAGCTATAAAATGTAAATAAATGTGTTTGTGGTAATTTCTTTCAGATTGTTGTTTCAGACAGATGCTTCAGAATTTCACAGAATCATAATTGCAGTTTTGGGGAATAAAGTAATGTTGTAAAAAATTATTATATTTATTAATTTGTTTGAAAAATCTTGGTTAGTTTCATTGTGATAAGTGTCATAAAAATAAATAGGATATATATATATATATATATATATATATATATATTCCTTGTCAAGAGAACAGATTTTATTCAATTTGTCATAGTACTGCATATTTACGAACTGCATTACCTGAAACATCCAAATCGCCAGCAAACAGAAATAGCACTAAATAAAGGGAATTCACAATTAAAAAAAGTACAAAACCAAACAAATTGTAATAGAATCAATTTATTCTTTACTGAAATTTATCAGAGAAATTTGTCATGAGTATCATTGATAATTAAAATGCTCATTCGTACATTAATAAAATATATTTCTCTATTTCAACAATATATTCTTGAATGATTATTTACAGAAAATTTAAGGCATTGTATAATTCATATTATAACAGTAGTGTAAATACCAGAATTAAGGTATCAATAATAGGTAATGATTCAATGAATATGTATTCAGTTTTTAATTATGATCTATTAAATATTCTTGCAAGATTATTCAAGGAAAATTAACAAATTGTTTAAAGACATGTGCATTAGTGTACTAGCAATCGTATAGAAAAATTAAGTATAATTTAGTTAGAATTACTGAAATGATAATTTTATTGAATGAAAGGGTTTTTCTTTCCAAATTAATGTATATTTATTTTAATTTGGGTTCAGTTAAATATAGAAATAACTAAAAAATTTTTATGCAAGTAATATAATAAATGAGTTTTTTTAGAGTTCTTTTTGTGGATTAGGTACAGCAAAGAAAGATATTTACATAAATACTATGGATGACTTGCATGTGTCCATTATTTAGTTAAATGTTACATACCATATTTTGGTTCATGTATTATAATTAAACTAAAAAATCTAGTGAATTTGTAGAACTTCAACTTTCAAGAATTGAGAACTTAGTGATAGCTCATAAATATTTCAAAAACTTTTAATTTAGAAAACTTTAATAATAATAACATTCTATAAAATATCTATTGAAATCAGCTTTTTTATAATCATTATTTAATGTAGCATAAGGAATGAAATACTTTTTTAACTTAATTTACAACCAAATTGTAATTTTTTAGGGCAATTTTAAAAAAAATCTCAATAGCAATTCAGTTTCTCTATTGGTATACTGTATCTAATTATTAAAAAAATATAACATTGCAGCTTTATTAGAAACAAAGTATATATTTTATCATTTCTAAAACTTAATTTGTGTCATTTGACTTTAAGGGGCAAAATAAAATTGCACAATACAATGTATTAAAAGAATACAATGAAAATAGTTATTTCCTTTTTTTTATCAGTATTTATACAAATACATGTTCTTTTGTATAAGAAACATTATATTTCTATAATTTTACATTATTGTTTGATAAAAAAAAAAGAACTCGTAATAAGTTTGGATGGACACTCTAGACACAAATTTGTAGGAAGTCTGAAAAGCCAAGGAAATAAAGTAAATATGAATGAAAGTATTTTGAATAAAATTCGTTTCAAATAATTATATATTAGGTGAATTTTGTGAGGTAGTTAAGAAAATGATATATTTGTATTCATTAGGTTTGCTTGGAAATCATTCAGGAAACCAAGGTATGAATGGCTGCTAAGCATGGAACTTGTAAAATACTCAGTTAACAAAGGAACCATTGAGCATGCTTAGCTATAGATATAAATATTTATTCACATAAAATATAGGGATATTACAGTGTTAAAGAATAGAATAAGAATATTTATGGATTGGTACCCATTGGGCTTCACTAAACTGAATGCCTGCTAAATGTTTCTTTGGTATGTGGTAAGCAATTAAAAAAATAACAACTAAAATCTATATTATATATGTAACTAAATTATATATGTAACTCTCATAATTTATAAATGTAAAACATTTATATATGAATGTTTGAGTTAGTCCAACAAACATTGACATTGCATAATATGGGATACCTTGGATGTAAAATATTTTACTAAATAATTTTCAAAAATCCAATAATAAAAAAGCAAATTGTACAACTTGTAACTAAACTGAAATACTAATATGAACATTTTTTATGTCTATTGAATTGGTATATTTTGCTATAATTTACAGTGTAAAATTTTAATGAGGAGAATTAACATTATCACTTAATAAAGACACACATTAAATGTAAAAATTATATATAAAATGCTAAGAAACATTTTTATACTTTATGAAGAATAAGACAATGCATGATATAAGAAAAAACATTACAACTGAAAAATATGGCTACTATAATTAAAATTTGAGAATCAAAAATCAATAAAATATTTATTTACCTATGAATACTAATATATCTTCTCACAAATCATACAATCTTTATAATTAAAAAATGTTTAAGATTCAAATTGCCAATACAGCAACTATTTTGGAATAATCAATTTTTGAACATTTACTACATTTTAAAATAGACCCCATGAAATTATTTATGAAATATTACAATATTTTACATAGATTTTTTTTCTATTTTTTAAAAAGAATTTCCCATTGCATAATTATTTTTAGAAGTTGCATAACTGAAATTGTCTAAAGGGAAATAAATGCAAAACATATGAAGTTCCCTGATAGTGTCTTAAATGTGTATGTTTTTATGATATGAGAACATGATACAGTTTTGGGAAAGAGATTTTTATACCAAAAAAATTAGCCAGCTATAAGTATCCTTAAATTGAAACTATAGAAAATGCTAAATATCAGTCCAAAATATATGAGTTTAAATTCTGATTTAACAATATCTACTCTTAAATCTAATCATATTATAGAAAATACTTCTACAGAAAACTTTTATCACAAAGCTTATTCTTTTAAATATATATATATTGGATGCTTCAATTCATTAATGCATTTTGAGACCAGCTACAATTTAAAAATACAACTTTCAGTAAAACTAAAATTTATTTTACAAAATTGAAATTTTCTTACATCATAACTTAAAATTGGCAATGGCAAAATACAATTTTATTTATTCTTTCAGTTCATAATAACATATTAAGACAAATAGAAATGCTTAGCTTAGAAACTATATATAAAAAAAAGATATAAGCTGTTCTGGGATTGTGAAGGGAAATATGATCATTAGTGGAATCTTTTTTCTCTGACAATAAAGACATTGTATTCATACAATCATATAAAGTTTTAAAAGGTACTTTTTCTTTTTGCAGAAAAAGTGCACATTAGATGTCAATGAAAAATATGTTTCCATATTATTCAAAAGTTTTTCTTTAAAAGAATATAAATTAAGACATTACCATAAAATTTTCTTCAAAATCAGTAAATCACAAGTTTTGATGATGATGTTGATAAATCAGTTTCAAAAGTGGCCAAAACATTCATCAGGCCAAAAGTACTTTTCAAAAATTTCACGACTCATTAATATCGGGAAATTCAGAACCCTGTAAAAACAGCAATTGATGTAGAAAAAAAGTAAAGGTCACCTGACGTAAATAAATAGTCTGGAATTTTTCGTTTATATTCTACGATTAACAAAATGCATTTTTCTTCAGCATTCGCTGTAATGAAATAAAATATAAGGAAAGCTTATAAAAATGAAACGGAATTTATACTAATTAATCAGTTTAAAAATATGATTAATTGTAATTTGTATTAAATATCCATTAAATAAGTAGAAAGGTTACTGAAAAATATGTTTTAATCTAATATATCGACACATCGTTTCGAAAAAAATACCACTCCACACCATGAAAAGCGTCATGTTGACAACAATTATTCTGGTGCTCCTCTCGGTCAAACATTCCTACCTGTGAAAAGTAAATTTTGCAATGGATTCGCCCATCCCATAGTGATAATTGTTGCGATTGAGACGTTAGTGCTATTTGTAAAAATATGGCGGGTAAAAAAAAGCGTTTAATGTTTATGTTGGGCTGTTTTGATTAAAATATATGTTGTTGATCTGTGGCATCAGATCGTAGATATCTCTCGACGGCTACGATCAGATACAATTTAAGCAACTATTGTCGTATAGTTCAGCAACGTAATTGTAAAACCCTCCGCGCGTTTGCGCATGCGTTAGGATGGGTTTAATTCGTCAAAATAGGGGTGAAAGGAAAGAAGGAGGAAATGTTTACATTTAACAGTAGACTCGCGGTTTTCTGAGACGTAAACATTACAGATAAGTATACCTGAAACGCGCTTATCGTTCCGCGTCTCACCCCGTAATTAGATGGGCTCGTCGAAAAGTAGATGTCTCAGAATCCGTTGACGAAGTGAATTTTGATTATTGTTAACCCGGCAAAAGCTAAAAATAACGATTCCGGAGCATCCGTCGGCGAACACACCTTCATTCCTTCCTATATGTTGATGTTTCCTTCATCGTTGTCATCTATATACAAACTGTCTGCATTCATTTTCACAGTCAATTCTAATAAGAACCAGAACATGTAACACCAATCAAAAATTCTGAACTCTAGCTTCAAAGCTATGCTTTATTCATCTTATGAAAATTAAAAAATACAGGACTCTTTGGCTTCAAAGGTATGTTGTATCCTTAGTACCTTTTTCAGCTTCTTTATTTTTTAAGTTATATATGAAATATAAATTGAAAAGTATTTAACACATAACAGTTTTTTGAAATGAGTGCTATTTAATACCATAATAGCATTAAAATTATGTACCATATTAATACCAATTATTTTAACACCATACAAATCCTGTAGAATGTTCTAGTTCATTTTTAAAGCATGTACAAAAAATAAATTACAACTAACAAACATATTTTTGAAGCATGATAGTAATATAATAAGTATAAATTAACTTGGAGGAGATACATTCTTTTCAACACTATGGGCATAATTATGCTTAGTCTTTGTATGTTTTTTAGGTAATTCATTGAAAATTCCATATGCATGTTCTTTAAGGGCATGTGGTAATGCTTGCTTAGCTAGTCTTCCAGCTATTTGACTTTACCTTACACATTAAATTGATTTTCTTCTTGCTATTGCTGTAGGTTGGACAGGTATTTGCTTGCCTCTTCTGCTGCACTTCAAAACTCTGCTTGATTAGTTAAGATTTCTAAAAGGGGGGGGGGTATAAAACCTTAGTAAATTTCTTCCAATTGTCAACATACAATTAAAGGGGTTAGTGGAAGAAAGTTCTACATGACATCTGAATGAATTTAAGAAATTTAGCTTTAGAATATATAAAAATACAAGAAAGCCACTTACAAAACCCCTTTTTATATTGAAACTGTCTTATTAAATTTTCTGTAGAAGAGATCCTATCATATTATTAAAGATGAATGTATGAGTTTTCAAAATGCTATTTGACACTTTCTCCCACTAAACTCTTTAAATGTGGTATAAAAAATGATAAGTTATTAGTATTAACCCATGGCATGTAACATAAGCTATACTTTTGAGAACATTAAAATAAAATGTTTCGGTAAAATTTTAACAATGTAGTTTTTAATTCATTCACTGAATGTATGTTATAGTAAATTTATTATACTTTCAGTTTCAATCTTCATGACAATAAAAAAAAAATCAAACAATTAGTAAATCTAAAGTAAAATAGACTTCAAAACTGGATTAAGAAGTTTAATCTTTAAAAATAAAAATTAAATTTACTACATTATAACATAAACATTAAACTGTCACACATTAAATCTTATTTCCTATCTTGTGAATTTTGTAATGTAAACTTAACAGACCTACAAAAATATATTTAAAATAATGTATTCAAAAGTTATGCATTGCAGACATGCATCCAGTTTCTGTTTTTCCGAAGTTGTTTAGTTTCTTCACCGTTTTTTTTTTAATAGCTGGTTTAAAAACATCAGGATTGTTTTTGTACTCAGATATAATCCGAATAATTATATTATCAAATTTTTTTAAGTAATCATCATTTGTTTCACTCTCCGAGTTTTGATAAGTAGCTAGAATGGGCTGTGTAGTAGTGTTAATAGTTGGTAGAACCATGTTATTATTGTTGCAAGGTTGAGAAAATTTGTCACAATCTGTAGGTGAAAGTGTATCATCTGAAAAATGTTTAAGTGTATTATTATTAAATGTGTAAGTATATTATTATGTGTAAGTGTATTTTGCTTCAGAATCACAGCACTTGAATGTTAGCAAAGCTTTCCATTCATACCAACAAAGCAAGTACATAGGGAACTTTCCAAATCAACAAAATAGAGAACAATTTCAAAATAAATATTATTCTTAATTAGTACATGCCTTTATCATCTGGTTTTTTACTTTTTTAGTAGTTTTTTGGAAGAACTTCCAAAGCTAAAATTTAAATATCTACAATGACGATGAAGTCCAATAACTGAACTAAGCTGCTTTCCCTTTTCCAAGTATAATGTCTTTTAAAACTTTAAACAAACTTTCAACATAGTTTGTTGTATTGTTTCTTCTGGTTAAAAGCATTTTTCTGTGACAAGTGCACCTTAATTGCATTTTGGAAAGCAATGTACTCAAATGCACGATAAACTTATAATATATCCTGACCGTGCTATTGTCCAATAAATTTTAAAGTAATTCTTTCAGCTGCATTTCAATATCTGCATATATCAGAACTTTAAATGAAAAGTATAGTTCTTGATGTTTCTGTTTTAGAATTTTATAATCACTGTTCATAAACCATTGCCACACTGCTTTCAGCATGTGAAACTGACAGAGTAAGTAAGTGAAATTAGGCCATATTTCACTCAGCACTTCTTTTTCTTTCAGATAATTATCTATCATTACAATCAGTGGCCCATTTTGTAATAAACAACAATTTTCAGGGAAACACTCATAAAGAAGTTTCACTCCTTAACGAAAAACATTAGTTTCTTCTGCATTTGTGATGATGTACCCAGTAGGTACTCCTTCAGCTACACCTGGAGAAATAAAATAAGTAGATATGATTATTTAATGTGGCCAGGTGCATCAATATTATCAGTTCTTGAAAATTTCTAAGCCAATCTATACTTCGTTTCATGATTGAAGTCACTAGAGCAAGTACCAAACTTTTTTTTTTCTTTTGAAAAAGCAGCCTTACATTATGGCTGCTGATTGTAAGAGGAAATATATCTTTCAATTTCACTGATGGTATCACTTTCTTTTCGTGACTCATAGACTTTCCTAAATTCATTATTCAATAATTGATTTATGACAGATAATGAGGGCAGTTTAGAACTGTCTGTACATGCTTCTTCATTATACTGAAGCTCTAATTCAATTTGCTATATCTGTCTTGTAGAAGCTGCTGTATGTCCCAGTTCGAACAATTCAATCGGACACTTTCACGTTAGCTCTGATAATGGTTTGGACTTTAGCAGCATCACTATCAAGCAAATGATTATGCAAGTACAGAAGCTCACATAATGAAGGAAATTCTACAACTTCTGGGACTGGTTCTTTGTGTTTTGGTAGTGAAAAGTACCTGTAATAAAAACAATTTGTATACTTTACCATGGATATATTATATGGATTGCTGAAGCAAATGTAAGCTTTTCAATATATGATAATTCATAATATTAGAGAATAATATAAAATAAATAAATATTATTAATAATTATAATAAAATATTATTGAAAATATAAGAAATAATTACTGATATTGAAAAAAAAATAATTAAATGAAGATATTACGTATTTACACATATGAAGATTTTTTAAAAAATTAGTTCCATAAGTACGTAAGTGACAAATAAATCCAGCATTTTCACTAAATACAAATTTCTTATCTCAATCTTTTGATAACTCATGATAGAAAGGTATAATAAATTTAATTTAATTTCTATAGAACATAGGGTTTTAATCATAAAACTGAAATCATTAGTTAATTCTCAATGATGTTTTATATTAGAAGCTAAAATCATGTCTATAGAATGGGATAACCAGTCACATATGCCACAATATATACTAGTTACCTGTCCTGTATTAATTTAGTTAGAAGTAATGAAAACAAATATTTTTCATGTATACAATGTATACATTACATAACAAATCTAAAATGTTTTACGTTTAAATTCATAAGCATAAAATAAAAATAATTTATATTTGTACACTATTAAAATAATTTAGAATCTCTTTTTAGTTAGGAATTTCATTTTACACTTAAGATATGAAATATTAGATAATATTGGATTATAAAACTATTGAAATTTGCTGTAAAGGAACTGCAAAAAAATTTGAAACTTAAAGAAAAGACAAATGTAAGGGAATCCTTATCTCTGGGTAATTCTTAAAAAGCCAAATTTGAATTTGTTCTTGTATTGTAAGACATGGTAGAAATATGATTTTTTTATAACAGAGTTCAAAAGTCATTTCTCACCACCATACATCAAGTATTTGCAATCTGTTTCTCGATAAATACCATCTGTGTTTCATATATTTGTTTATATTTTATTATTCATATATTATAATATATATAATTTGTTATTATTATTATTATTATTAATCAAATTTAAATAATTAAAACTTACCTTTGAATAGTAATTTTAAGAACTGCAAAGCATCCAGTATTTTTATATAATTATCAGTAATGAGAGCACTAAGTGTTGATGAATTCCAGTAGAAGAAAATTAATATTATTTATAAAGCAATGAAGTAATATTTAAAAAAAATTAAATAATAATAAATAAATCTAAAGTCTTAATTTTTTATTTTAACAGTATTTAAAATTTGAAGATTTTAAATTTAATAAAATTATAAAAGAAATCAATATTTTATATCAGTTCTTAACCTTTCATAGAGTAAAATTTATCCTAACAGGTACAACTTTTAAATTTAACTCAATTTAATGCCAGATCTGAAATTTTTTAAATGTTTTTTTAACATAAAACACACTCTTATTCATAAAATGTGTGTAAGGAAGATAAATAATTAAAGCACAAAAAAAAAACTCACCAGATTTTCTTTCCTTTATCGAACTGGCCAGTAGATTAAAAAGGGAATAAAAAGAAATGTTATTTTCATACTAGGAAAATGCATATAAACTATGCAATATTTACTAAGTGCTCTGTAACAAGCCCACCAAATATCATTCTTGCCTCAAGCAAAATGTTTAGATCAGGCCTTGGCTAAAAATGTGTTGATATATGGTACAGAGTATGGATTCTGTATAATTTTTATGGATTTGTAACATTAAAACAAACATAAAACAATTTAAGAAACATGTATAATACAAGTGCTTATTATAATGGAATTTGATACAATTTAATATATCTGTAGCTAGACAAACACAAATATGTTTCTTGCACATGTAAAATAAACTCTAAATAATAACACCAAAAGTATCTAAAATAACACATTTATAGAACAACATTCTTTATGGAATTTGAAGCATTAAAATATGAAATAGTAGTTATTACTTGTTGTACATTGTGCTGGCATCTAAAGTTGCCTGTATAAACATTAAGGCTCCCAGTTGATTTGTGTGTTCTCTGAACATGCCAAACTGTTTCTGATCTTTGATCATATTCTTTAATCCAATCCGAAATTATGTGTTAGTAAAATGCAAGAAATAAGTGTTCAAAAGATATGTATAAACTATTAATAAATTTAGAAATCTGGATATTTATTTAATAACTAAACAGAATTCAATTAAAATTCCAGTTTGTTGTAAAGAAACTGCCTAAAAGTTTAGAGCTTAAAGAAAAGCCAGAAATCTCTGGGCAATCCTTAAAAAAATGAAACCATTGGGAATGGTTTTTTATCATTGCAAGATAAGTCAGAAATACGATTTTTTTTTCATAACAGAATTGAAATATTTGATAAACAGCTAGTGCTCACCACTTTACCTCATTTATCTGCTATCTGTTTCTCAATACATACCATCAACGTTTCATATTTTAGAGTATCAATTTATAAGTGAAGGAGTTTTTATGGCCAAAATTAAGCAATTTATTTGAATTTAAACTCTTTATTTTTTTATAAAATTATTTATTTTGTTTTCAGATAAACATAGATAATTTTTAATATTATCTTTAAATTGAAAAAATAAGCAAAAGAAATAGTTTGATTCTCAGTTTATTTTGAATCTCTCTTGATTCAATATGTCTCCTCTTGTTTATTTTATTTTACTTGCATATTCAATATGAATATAAATGATTTTGATGCCGTTTAGTTTAATCTAAATATCTTAATAAATATAGCACATTTGAAGATAGAAATCTTATGGTAATAATTTTAACTTGAAGTTAAAAAATAAATCTCTCTTTGTGTTATTTCACACGCATATTCGATAAGAATTTTAATGATTTCTATATTATATCATATTTGCATATAGACATTTTATGCTAATAATTTTAACATGAATAATAAATTGGCCGAGACTAATCATTTTCAATTGAGGCACGAGCGGAAATTTTAGGACCGAAGCCTTCCATTCCATTTCAGTATTCAGGAGAGTCAACTCAACTCAGAAGATGTAGACGTTTACTAGTTTATGATCCAATTAAGGCACTAGGGGAAATTTTTAGGATCGAATCCCTTTCATTGTATTTTAGTATTCAGAAAGGTCAACACAATTCAAAAGATATAGACTTTTACATTCGCTTGGAAAAATATACGAGCTCCGTGATTCCATTAGAATTTTTTTAAAAATGAAAAAACGACGTTTAACGATGTGAGGCTTTCTGTTCGGGTGGTAAGGTAAGTAACAGGAAACGAAATATTTAAAAAGAAATATGGAAATTTTGAGAAGAATGGTTCTGAGTAAAGGTCCAAAATCTCGTGTGGAAATTTATAAGAAAAATGTTATGATGGCAAATAATATTTCCAAGATTTGTGATATAATGTACTCAACAAAAGAAACCTTGGAACCCTTCTAAAGCAGAGTTCTCATGATTATTTTTTTGTTAAAGAGTGTTTGAAATGAAAGAGTCGTTTCAATTTTTTTTAAAGACCTTTATTGGCACATTTGTTTTTATTTTAAAAAATTCCTCAGGGTGCATAGCGTCATTAAAAGTCCTTGAGAACAGCTTTTTTTTAAATGGTTTTTATAAACGGGCTTTAAAATGCTTAATCCAGATGCTTATATTTTCCTACTGATAAAAAAAATCATATTTCACCATGCTAAAACTGCCCGATTATAGACTGTATTTTCTTTGCGGTGTTCCTTTCAGTGTTTAACGAATTTTAGTGAATTCGCTGATCAGTGGAAAAGTTGTCTCAATTTAGGGAAATACTGATAGAATGCGGAAAATATATCCTTAATTTACTTGACTCTCCTCTCCTCTCCTTTTGCTTGTTTAGACAGAATATTTTTTTCGAGATAATTTTATGTATTCATATAGAACCGCTAGTATTTGTTTTTAAAAATGTTTCGATGTTTTGCTACACGTGATAACTTGTTTGTAGAGCATTTATTTGTTGTATTTCGTTAAGTGACTAGCCGTTAGTGAATTATTTAAATATTTTGACTTCAATTAATTTTTGTGCTACAGTTTGAAACTTTTTAACTATATGCCGGAAAATGTGTATTCCATTCACTGCGAACTTCTAAAAGTGAATGCACTGAGTAATTCAAAACTTCCAAAAAAAGAAAAAAAAAAAAAAAGAAAGAAAAAGATAATGAAAATTTTTTTATGATGCTCGAAAGTTATTTCTACGTCATTTGTTGCTCTTGCTAAACGATACCAAAAAATAAATTAATGCCAGCAAAACCATTTTTTACCTTTTCATATGCAACCGCCAAAAAAATCGAAATCGAGATTTTGCGTAATCTTCCAGATTAAAGCCTCCGAATAAAATATTTTTGGAATTATATTTGTCTATGAATCTGATGACATGAAAAGCTCCGAGCTGGAATTTCTTACCACTAAATTAGCCGATTTCTATCAATTTTTAACATGTATTTAAGACCACATAAAGAAGTCTTGCAGAATCGACTCAGAAAACTTTACTAAAAGGATTGAAAATTTTAGAAACCTCAACCCATTCAAAATGTCGTCTATTTTTTGTAGAAACAGATGGCCAATGAAACAGTTGGCAATGGCATAAAATTAGAATCTGATTTCTTGATATCTTTACAGAAGAAGAAATTTCTCTTAGAAAAGTAAATTGCTGAAATTGGATATAAAGTTAAGGCACTTCCTCGGCAAGCCAGTAAGTTTTAACGACTAATAAAATTATCTAATGAATTGGGAAAAGTTATTTGTGGCAAAATTGTTCGAATTGAAACAGTTGCGAAAAATCTCTAAATGAAACAATTTTTTATTTACATATTTAATAAAATTAGCAGGATTTTTATATTCGACTTTTATTTACTTAACCCTCAGGACGGCTAATTATTCTGAGTAAGGTTTCTCTAAAATTTATCTGTATTCGACAAAATATTACTTCAAAAAATATCAGCTTCATGAAAGAGAGTTCGAAAAAGAAACGGGTATTTTTTACTGCCTTTTTTCTCAGCTGTAGGGAGATAGTTACCACAGTGGAGAGAATGGGTTTCTTATCAATCTGATTATCTTATCTTATTGACACTATCCCCCCCCCCCAACTCTTCATTCTCACAACTTTTTTGTCGTATTAGCAATATGTAGTTTCAAACTAAATTCTAATCCGAATTCATTTTTCAAAAAACTACCACATCTTGGAAAGGAAAATAATATTTTTTTATTGGAGCTTTTAATTTTTCAAACTAAAGGTTTTACTATAATTAAATTGATTCTTATATATCTTTCTTTATTTCGACATTTCTACAAAAGACAACCTATGTTTCAAGTTGTCTTTACATTAATAACATTATATAAACACGAAGGAAAAACATTTAGAAATATTAACGCGCTAAAATTATGCTATAGATTTTTTTTTGCAAAATTTATAAGTAATATTTA
>JAPMOR010061789.1:0-29478 GCA_026543865.1 Argiope aurantia | reverse complement strand
TTTACATCTTAATGATGAAACCCTGACCAATTTATTGCTTATAAATTTTGTAGAGGAGAATATTGCCATAAATAACTCCTCATTTTATAGAGTACTTTTATACTCCTCATTTATATCTCGATCATTCTTTGACAAACTTTTAAAACAAGTATATTCAAGCTTTTGGAATATAAAAGCTTGAAAATATCATTTAGGGCATTCCTACATTTAATAACAGTGGGGTCCTTCAATTTTGAGCGCAAAATTCAGAAATTTTTCACTAAATTTCAAACTTATAGAATCAGTTTTTAGTGAGATATGAAACATTATTAACTTTATTTCGGCCACAACAGTTTTCGTTATCTATTTTATGTTTAAGCGTCTAAGTCATCTAAATTTTGCCATGAAATAATGCAAAACGCTTTTGTAAACATAACATATTGTTTGCTTGTTGGTTTTTTTTATATTTTTAGTTTTGTTTCATTATAGATTTTGCCTTAATATCTTTCTATCTATTTTTTTTATTTATTTATTTTTTGTGAAAGAAAACGTTTTTTAATGCTTTAGCAAAGTCTACGGTTGGAATCATTTTAATAGAATTGTAAATATCAGAACTAACAGACAGATGATTTTTTTTTTTAATTATGAATGCCAAAAAGTGTAAGTGTATGAATGGAATGTTCCAAATAAAATGGTTTCATATTTGCCACATTTCTCAATGAAACTAAAGAATATAAATCGAAATTAATGCTATTGGGAATGATAACAAGCACATATTTGTATCAACTAAGCAACATTCAAATTTTATTTTACTAATTTTCTTCTAAAATTTTTGTGCTGATTCTTTATATAATTTTTTGATCGTTTCCTAATTCGAAGAATCCTATCTAGAAGAGGTTCAAGTACCTATAACAGAATAATTACCTTATATTTAGATATGATTTGTTTGATTTATATTTTGTTCAAAAATCTGCAGCTTATTTGTGCGCATCATTAGTCACTTACAGAATACAATCCAGTATAAATCCGAAATTAAGTTTTAAATAATGATGAAAATTTAATGTGCATTTATCATTTTGTTTCAATTATTGAGCCGGTAGTCATTTTACTATTATCATTACTCTCACGATCCCTAGTTTCTTTGTGAATCAGTCACTAAACTAAGAGACTTTTTTTGTTTCTTTTTCAAATTTAATTTTCAGAAATTTTTGAAACTGTTATTATGACACCACTTGAAATTGTAGAAATTTTTTTGGATCGATTTTTTTTCTTTTTCTTTTCTCGGATTCCTACTGATAAAAAAAGTATTTTTTTTTTTCGATGGCCTTGGTTTTTATTTCCAACAAAGTTAAATTTTCCAAAAAAAAAAAAAAAGCAAATATTTATCTTAAACTTTTACCAATTATTTCTTCTATATAACACATACTTAAATAAAATTTCAAAAATTTATCTCATATGAAAAAAAAAAAAAAAAAAATCCCTTTTTCCAAATTTCTATTAATTCAAGTTTGCTCATGATCTCATTAATTTATCATTACGTTTTATAGCTCAACTTTTAAGACTTTATAACATAGATTCACTTTAAAGGATAGTAATATAATTTTCCTCTAAGCTTAATAGTGTTTTATTTAAACTCGAAAATTTAATATAATCTCTATATTCTAACCCTTAGGGTAAAACTCAGATGCCAGTTTTGTACGATTGGTCAACAGCTTAAACGAATAAAATGGCTGTTATGTATTTTTTCCTTATAAAAAATATAATTCGATCGGACTATTTAAATTGCAAAAGTTTAAAAAGAATTTAATTTCTAATTTTGTAAGAAATCATTTTTTAATATTGTTAAATATGATTAACGCTATTTTTTTTAATTTTTATAATGCTAATATTTGTTAAAAAGTCCTGATTTTTTTTTATATATATTTTAAGCTGTCATTGTGGAAAGAACATCTTTCACAAGCAATTTTTATGATCATTTTTGTGTTTAATATCTCAACCCAAGTTCTTTTTCCGAAATCATACCTGCAATAAAAAGCTAAAATTCAATCACATTTTATTAAAATTACTTCAAATTTACTTTGAATTAATTTCATATTGAAATATTTAGTTTGATTAGCACATGTTCACTCCGCTACTACCGTGATTCCCCATTCCATAGTAATCTTCAAAAAAGACATTAATTAACATTCTTTTATTAAAGACTAGCTGCCTTTGGCGACCAGCCGGTCCGCCAGTATTACCGCTCTCTACAATTTTCAATTAAATATTTTAAGTAACTGGTCTCTTAATAGATTCTCAAACAAAATATTTTTAATCTTCAAATTTTATAGTCATACCAAACTTATACTGTTGTTTAGATCGTTTCGTTCAATTTACTATATATATTTTGCTAATTTGTTATCATTTCCGGTAAAACTTCAACTTTAATTTAAAGTGGAAATGATGAAATTGCAATTAATATAAAGATATTTTTTAATAAAATCAAGCGTTTTATTTTATTTATCATCTTTGCTGTTATTTATTTATTATTATTATTATTATTGAATATGAGTATTGCAAACAGAATTGCTCGGTATTTAAGTCTTATGTGAACTACAAAATACTTTTCATAATTTATGTAATATCTCAAAGAATAATTCAACAAAAATTTCTCAGATTCAGCATAAAATTCAATTTTTAGTTTTGCTTTCAAAAGGTTTGAAATGAAATCAATAATAATATTTTGTTCCGGCCTATAAATATATTTCAAAAATTATGAAGTCTAAATTTAATGCAGTAAGGTATCATATTCTGAGAAATATTCTGGACATACCAAATTTTAAATAAATGAATGAATGTTTCTATTTTCCACGATCAACTAAGACTTATTTATGAAGTTTTGAATGTTAAAAATTTAGAAAAACTCAACATTTTCATAATCTTAGGCCAATTAATCTTGAGAAACTTGCGCGCTGATTGGCGTATTTTCTTTGAAACGATCGATGGAAAATCTAAAATTATCCTTTTTTTATTGAATAGTGATATTCAAATTTTCATAAATCAGTCAGTTTAAATGATTGATTTAGTTGATTGGAAATTAACTTTTTATTTAAAATATTAGTGTTTCAAGAACATTTTGTTAATCGGGATTTCCACAGCAGAAGCTGTATGTAAAATCAAAAATTCGTTATTTATTAGAGCATTTATTGAATCAAGTTGCATAAAATATAATCATTGTCCATTTAGACCATTTTAGCAGATCTGTGTCTTACTAAACGTTTACAAATTAGCTGTGTGGCCCTGATTTGAATGTATATCCTGTTCATATTAAACAAAACTTGCCTTAAAATAAAACTGATTTATTGGATTAATAATATAGAGAGTGTAAAAGATCATAAAATAATTTTTCTTGAATTTATTTTTTAGAAAAAATATTTCATATTTGCTTCATTTCCTACAGACACGTGCCAAAAATTATATTTTTGCAGATTTCATTTCCAAAAAGATTTAATTTATTTTTAATTGGGGCTTTAATCAATGTGATGGCAGCACTTTGAAAAAAGCTAATTTTTTCCCATGAATGCGAAACGTGCTCGTGCAGCCTAAATTTTATTTTTATTTTGTACGAAAAAAATTGTTGAAAAATATAGTTAAAATATTTATTTAAAAATTCATTAAAAATAGAAATTTAATTTTAAGGTTAAAACATTGGTATCATTTAAAAGATAAATTTTTGATCTTTAACTTCATGTAAAAATCTTTTTTTGTGCGGTAATATTTTCGGAAGTTATAGCAGAAACACGCCAAAATGTCGCTTAATTTTTAAATAAATAAAATTCTAATTAAAAATCGAAAAAATAACCCCCAGGTGTACATTCCCGACCTCCAAGGTATACACGTGCCAAATTTGGTAGCTGTAGGTTGAATGGTCTGGCCTGTAGAGCGCCAACACACACACACATTGAGCTTTATTATAAGTATAGAAAACCGTTTGCATTACTGCTCACCTACGTGAACCACGTGTCCTGCTCCCATGTGTTTTGCATTCATCTCCCCACCATTACCTGTAAATTATTTAACATTACATTATACTAAAGGAAAATATTGATTGTATATATACAATGATACGAAATTTTTTACAAGGGGGTTCTCACAGATGCCTATTTGCTATCAGATACTCTACCGTAGATGTATTTCTATAAATTTTCAAAATGACTTTCATTGAACGCTAGGTTGTTCCAAACAAACTTATATGTTAGAAAATGTGGAAAATTCTGAAATATCTTAAAAATATCCTGAACATAATAATACATGAATTGTACTACATATAAAATTATTTGATTTCGATGAAATTTCTAATTTTAGTTATTTTAACCAATGTGACAATAAATGACTAAAAATACATTAGCAAATTTTATAAATTTTAATGGCACAGTATTAAAATTTGTAAAATTAATCAGTTTCATTTTCTATTTCCGAGGATTCATCCGCTCGTCCAACCTTCCTTATTGGAATGATAATTTTAATTTTAATTAATTTAATTTTAATAAATTTCACATTTGAATATATCAGCTATAAAATTTTTCAAATAACTTTGAAAATTATTTTACAGATGTAAAAGGTGTTTAATATTTTCTATTAAAACTTTTACATCTTTTTCGGTTGGATTCATATCATCACGAGGAAAATAATAAAAAATAAAATAGGATAATTTCGATTGATCGAAATTTTGATAAATTTTATTCAAATAGAAATTTAACTTTTGTAATTTTTTTTTCTTATTGAACATTTTTGTGCAAATAGTAAATACAAATCAAATTTGGCAACTTTAGGTTCAATTGTAAATTCACCAATTTTTGTATCTCATAATTCACGGTAAATACGTCAATATATTAAAGTATTTAAATTTTTACATCAACAATTCTAAACAAAATTTTCGTCTAATTCTCATTGTCATTCTCTTGCTAACTTTTTATTATACGTAAAAAAAAAAAAAAATGTCAGAAGATTGCGAAAATTTATTAAGCGATGTTTGTAAGCAGTACAAGTATATTGTGCAAGGCCACTTACCGTTTCCCTTGCTTTATTTCATTCAAAATCTCATTAAAAGTTTTTTTTTTCAATTGGAATTACAAATAATCGGTCAGAACTTATGTGTAATTAATTGTGGATCTCTGTTTCCTTAAAATCAGATTCATTTAGTTTTGAAAAAATAATCCTGAGTATTTCAGAGCGACTTATGCGACATAAGTATTATTAAAAAAAAGAATGAAAAGTGAATACTATTATATTAAAACATATAAACAGAGATTTGTGTATTTGGTCATAAAATATTATAACACTTCAGAGAAGAAAAAAAAAACTTTTAGAAACTTTTATTGGAGATAAATTCTTTCTCAAATTCAATTTTGAACCGCATTGATATTTTAACGCATTTTAAATCTATAACAAAACTCCATTTCTTAATTAATGAAGCAGGAAATTTTTTTCAAGATTTTATTCCGTATTTGAAAAGGGGGAAAAAAAGTGGAGAAAATCTTGCCATCTTTATGTCAAAATATAACTATAACAAAACCTTCTTGAGATCTTAACAGATGCAAATTTCTATGATTATTTTAATACTTTTTCAGAATTTGCCGAAACTAGCCTACCACCCAAATCAACATGTTATAATAGCCTTTCAAACGAGGCTGTTTCGGACGAAGATTATGAATATGCTAAAAAGATCTGGGGTGTTTTCGGCATGCATACACTTGGAGATTTTCACGACTTGTGTGTTATAAGTGATGATGTTCTCCTTGCAGATGTATTTGAAAACTTCCGGAAAGTTTCTCTAGACTACTACAAGTTCGACCATGTCATCTTTACACTGCACCGAGGTTGGCATGGCAGGCATGCTTAAGAAAGTCAGGTGTGTAATTTGAATTGCTTACCGACAGTGACATGCATCTATTCATTGAAAAAGGAATGCGTGGTGGAGTTGCAATGGTTAGTCATCGCTTCGCCTCTGCCAATAACTCATATCTATCGAATTATGATACAAGCAGACCTAATTCGTTCATCATGTATTAGGACGCTAATAACTTGTACGGATGAACACTATGTCAACAACTTCCTACGCATGATTCTTTCTGGACTCATGAAGAAATGGACTTTATGAATATCCCTGAAAATTCCGATTTTGGCTATATTTTCGAAGTTGACTTGGAAAATCCGCATGAACTTCATAATGCCTATTACGTTAGCATGTTGCCCCGCCTCTCACTTGTAACGCCCTCAAGCGGTATATGTAAAAAACTATCAGTCTTGTAACTTCATCGATATAGCAGCAATGCCGAAAGGCAAAGCTCAAAGGAACTCCCAAAAGCGGAGAAGCAATAAAATTTTTTAAATTCTAAAAAGGTCCGTCATCATTGTTGAACCTCCCCATTCAGGTCCTAGCTACCCGGAGACGGATTAGCGAAAATATGGATAAAAATAAAAGCCAAAGAATTAAATAGAATCCATGGAAGAATAAAAGCGAAACTAACAAGTATTAAAAAGTTTGTTGATTGAAGAAGAAAATAAATTTATATTTAGCTGTCAACAAAAGTGGGCAAGTGTGGAAGAAATAAAATATGAATTAGAAATTTTATTCAAGGATTATTTAGAAATCGACGAAGAGGAAACTCTAAGCCAGAAGTACGATCAAGAAATGTTGGATATCGAAGAAGAAAGAATCGAAATAGAGGTAAGTTTGAAATGCTTACTCTCTAATTATAATGTTAAGGAAAATGTAGTTTATGATAAAAATTCAAATTTGAAAGCTTATGTCGATCATATTGAATTAAAAACGAAACTTCCGGAAATTCCCTTACCGCTATTTTACGGAAAAATGGAAGAATTCGACCATTTCAAAAATCAATTTATGTGTCTAATAAACGATAATACCGAATTAACGAATGATCAAAAGTTATTTTATTTAAAAGCTGCCCACCGTGGTGAAGCTAAATTTATAGAAACAAGTGACGATACATTTGAGTCACTGTTTGCTGCTCTCGAAGAACGCATTGAAAATAAGCGAGCTGTTGTTGATATTCACATTCGAAATATGCTAAAACTAGAAAAATTAAATTTTGAGTTTGCAAAAGGCTTACGAAATATCACAGACACCATAAATAAAAGTCTGAGAGGTTTAAAAAGTTTGAATTTAGAATGTAATGACTCAACAAATGCTATATTAGTAAATATAATATTAGAAGAAAGACATGAAATGTCCATACAATCAAAACAAATACCTTCATTGAAGGAGCTCTTGCAATTTTTAGAATCAAGAGCGATGGTACTCGATCAATTAGGGAAATACCCTACAACTAACAAATTCCACAAGGAATTTCAAGGAGAAATAAATAAGCCAAAAAACTTTCTTCTTAATTCGAATAAACTAAGTAATGTAAAGCCATGTACTTTTATGTAAATTTGAACATCCTTTGCAAAGATGCTCTGAATTTTTAAAATTGAGTGCTTCTAAAAGAATCGAGCTTTTAGAAAAATATAACATTTGTAAGAACTGTTTGAAATTGCATAAGCCACCCTGCAAATCCACATTCCTCTGCCGAAGTTTAAAATAAACCAGTGAGTTGTAATCAATTATTAGGTAATCTGCCAGCGGAAAGAGTAACTCCTAGCCTACCATTTTTAAACTGTGGCATCGATTTTTGTGGACCATTCTTAATTAAACATAAAGGCCAACGCAAAGGTATTTTTCAAAAGATTTATATTGCAGTCTTCATTTGTTTTTCAAGTAAAGCCATACATTTGGAAATAGTTACTGATCTAACTTCTAATGCTTTAATTGCATCTTTAAAATGCTTCTTTGCCCGATGCGGTAAATGTGCATGTATATTTTCGGATAACGCAGGAAATTTTGTTGGAACAAATTCAGAATTAAAAAGATTGAAAAAATTAATGAGTAATCCTGATGATACTTTAAATAATTATCTAACTACAGAAAGTATTAATTGAAAATTTATTCCCCCAAGGTCTCCCAATTTTGGAGGCTTGTGGAAAGCAGGAGTCAAATCTTTTAAATTTCATTTAAAGAGAGTAGTAGGTTCTATAAAACTCACATTTGAAGAATTTTTGACATTAACTGCAGAAATCGAAGGTATTCTAAATAGTAGACCTATTTTACCTTTATCTACGGATCCTAATGATTATACAGCTTTGACTCCGGGACATTTTTAATTGGTAGTCCAATAACTTCAATTACTGAACCACAATTAATTGAAAAATCAGATAATTATTTGTCAGATTTGCAAAAATTAACTAAATTAGTACAAGTTTGGAAAAATTGGAAACGTGATTATTTGAATAATTTACATTTTAGAAACAAATGGTAGTTTGCTAAGAATAATGTAAATCTTAATGATATGGTTGTAATCAAAGATCCAGACTTGCCTCCATATAAATGGATAATGGATAGAATTCAAGAATTAATAAAAGGTTCAGATGGCTTGGTCGGAGTTGTTGTAATAAGAGTTTTGAATGGTGTTATTAAAAGAGGTATTAGTCAAATATGTTTACTCCCCAAAAATTAATTGGATTTATATGTGTATATGATTGTAAATGATATATAGAGACTTGAACTCATTTGTATAAATCTGTATATATAAGAATTATTTCAGTATTATTTTGTGTAAATTTGTATATAAGAGTTATTTCAGTCTTTTTCGTTTTGTTTTTATATTTATTCATTTTTTGTAATAATTCTGTCGAATTTATTGTAATGTGTGAAATTCATATGGTATCTGAATATTGAAATTGTGCAATTTCAAGGCGGGAGTATGTTACGTACGCACCTCGCTTGTAACGCCCCGCCTCTCACTTGTAACGCCCTCAAGCGGTATATGTAAAAAAACTATCAGTCTTACAACATTATCGATGTAGCAGCAACGCCGAAAGGCAAAGCTCAAAGGAACTCCCGAAGGCGGAGAAACAATAAAATTCTAAAAAGACCCGTCATCATTGCTGAACCTCTCCAATGCCCATGAGTATTAATTACCCTCTGCCTCCTGAGAAAATTTCAGTAAGTTCTTCTGACTATTCACTCTATACCACAGAAACAGCTCAAAAATTAAATTTGCTCTTATCTAATCCGTCTGAAAAATTGATCCCTAATCTTCGAAATAAAAGTAAATACGTTGTTCACTACCGCAATTTGAAATTTTATGTTGAATTAGGATTAAGAGTAACAGAAGTACACAGAATTTTAAAGTTTAGACAGAGCGCAAGGTTAAAAAGATATTGATTTTAATACTGAACAACGTAAACAGGCAACTAGTAATTTTGAAAAAGATCTTTTTAAACAATGCTATTTTTGTGGAGACGATGGAAAATCTTTGCAACAGAGTGACTATTGACTTACTGACTGATGAAAAAAGAAGCAAAAAATTAGTTGCTTCCCCTGCATTTCATGCCTTTTTAGTTATAAACGATGATCTTGTTTCTGTGCAAAGGAAACGAGCAAAATTGCTCTTCTCTGACACCGATTCTCTATGCTATACGATTTCCACATTAGATATTTCTAACGATATTTATGAAAATGTCAATCTGTTTGATACAGCTAACTATCCACCGAATCATTTTCTGTATAGTTCTATAAATTAATAAAGTTCGGGGGGGGGGGGGAATGAAAGATGAATTAAGTGGTAACATTGCATTTGAGTTTATTGACTTGAAAGCCAAAATGTATAGTTTTAAAACTTTACCGTTTGAAAAACAAGTCGCAAAAGGAGTTGCCAGATCTCTTTTAAAAAGTAAAATCCATCATGAAGATTATAAAAATTGCATATTTAATGTTTTTAAAACTATCACGAGTTCTCTTCATGTATTGAACACTTTTCAATGCAATAAAATTTCACTGTGTCCCTTTGACGATAAACGCAATGTTCTTGAAGATAGTATTTCTACTTTAGCCATAAGACACTGTAATATAAAATAGTTACCTTTTGCGTATATCATTATTTTAATTTTATTTATTTCATGTCATAATTTAGTGAGTTATTTCAATTTCTTATGTTAATTTAATGACTTAAATTATTATTGAATTATTATTGTTTTCATATTCTCTGATTTTTAAAAAATCTTAAGTAATTTGATTAATTGGAGAAGTTTGTTTATAATTTTGAACGGATCTTTGAGGATTGTAACTATATTTATTTAATCGTAATCTTAATTTTAACTAACAAGGATTTTTTTTTCATAGAAAAAATTGTATAAATTATGCAGTATTTTATATTATCTTATCATTTGCAGTGGAATTTCCATCGATTGCACACCCTTTTTCCGTGATCGTAAGTGGGCCTTCCAACTATGGAAAAACATTTTTTGTGAAATGACTGAACGATTCCAAATTAATTTTGCCCTGTCCTCTTAAAATTTTGCTGCGTTATGGTGCATATCAGAGACTTTTCGATGAGATGTGAGGACTGAAATAATGTCTGTCAAGTCGCCTATGCTATAAAAGATGGAATTCATTCATCATGAAAATGATGACTGAATGATAACACACTAAATTAGTTTTAAAATATGAAATGACACACTAATTAGTTTTAAAACATACTATCTAAATCTGAATTTAATGCTCTTAGACATTTACGATGAGTTTGAAATCATTTTTTAAAAAATAAAACTGATCAAACTTAAAAAATATCAAAAGATATAAAATATAATATTAGTGATTTTTTTCTTTCTTTCTGTATAAATGATTTCTGAATTCCTTCTTGCAAAACAATTTGCAAAGGCGTTTTAAAATTTATTTCGTATAAATTTTTATTTGCTGATTTTTTTTAGGATCCTTATTTTGAAAAGATGATTTAATGGAAATTGGCTCTTGAAACAGAAAAGCAGATTTCGATCATCTGGCAACCTTGTCCAACTCATTCTTTTACGAAGAAGAAGTTTGCCCTACGAACCTAAAGGAGAGAACGCTTCCTCATCTCAGAACTGTCCTTTGTTCCTGGGAGATGCAGATGCTGAGCTGAGAAAAGGATTCATTATAAAAGTGTGTGTACTTTGGCTAGTAAAATCTGTGACTGTTTATTTCTGCACAGATTGCGAGAACAGTTTATAGTATCGAATTTTGAAATTTTTTTAAAGTGAGTCATATATTTCTTTTGAAATTTAATCATATGACTTTTCTATTAGGGTGAGTTTGCTTCTGAGTTTTAGATATTTTGAGTCATAACCTATAATAATCTGAAAAACAGAATTAAGAAACTTAGAAAAAATTCTTATGAAGTGTAATGTATACTGGAAAAAAATTCATTAATAATTGTATTTAAGGAAACATACAAATACAATTTCCGGATTTATACAAATGAAAAACCTTATGTTTGTGAAGTTTGCAGTAAAAAATGGCATTCGGAAGTACATTTAGGGACACATAGAAACGAAAGGCCTTATTCCTATAAAGTCTGCAGTAAACCAGTCTGACAAAAAAAAATAATTTAATAGTTCATTTACTTATTCATACCAAAGAAAAGCCTTTTGTTTGTGAAATCTGCCGTAATTCCTTTTATAAAGGTATTGATTTAAGAATCTATTTATGAATTAATACGAAGGAAATGTCTTTTGCTTGTGAAGTCTGCCATAAAACCTTTAATCAAAAAAAATACTTTAAGGACTGATTTAAGAGCCCATTCGAAAGAAGAGCTTAACGTTTGTGAAGTATGTAGTAAATCATTCACTACAAGTAACCATTTAAAAACACATTCACGTATTTATGCGAAGGAAAAGCCATATGTTTGTGAAATCTGCAGTAAAGCATTTTATCAAAAAACGGATCTGAACGTCCATTTACGTAGTCATACTAAAGAAAAGCCATTTGCTTGTGAATTCTGTGGTAATGCATTCTCTACAAGTAGTCATTTAAAAATTCATTTACGGCTTCATACGAAAGAAAAGCCATATGCTTGTGAAGTCTGTGGAAAAGCATTCACTTCAAGTAGCCAATTAAAAATTCATTTACGATATCATACGAAAGAAAAGCCTTATGATTGTGTAATTTGTGGTAAAACGTTCTTTCTAAGTAGCAGGTTAAAAATACATTTACGTATTCATACGAAAGAAAAACCTTACAGTTGTGAAGTCTGCGGCAAAGCATTTTCTGAAAATGGTGGCTTAAAAAATCATTTACCAATTCATTCTAAAGAAAAACCTTATGTCTGTGAAATCTGTGGTAAAACGTTTGCATTAAGCGATTATTTAAAGAGACATTTACGTATTCATTCGAAAGAAAAGCCTTTTTCATGTGATATCTGCAGTAAAGCCTTTAGACAAAAAAATAGTTTAAACTCCCATTTGCGAACACATGCAAAAGAACAGCCTTGTAATTGAGAAATCTGTCAATTGTTTATTCAAAACTTTACAGTCATAAAAATTTAAGTCCGTATCTCAGAAAACGATGGGTGTTTGTACAAAAAAGTTATTTCTTGCTATTTTGCGTACTTAGTTTCTAAAAGCAAAGAAAATGAAAAAATAATTATTTTCTCCGCCACTGCTTATATATACAGGTGATTGATTAAGTACTTTAAAGCTCCTTAAATTGGAAACGGTGTCTCGTATATCTAAGGAAGTAACATGTACCTATAGTCAAGTGACTTTCTTGAAACAAACACAACTTTCCTAGCGCGAAATAAGGAAGTAAAAAAAAAAAGACCCACCAAATAGTCCAATTAGAATAATGTAATCTATAATACAATAAAATCACTGGAAAAAAGTTTCACGGAGTTATTTTTAAAATTGGTAGAGTTATTCGCGATTAAATTTATGAACTTCACGTGCCTTGAAGAAGGGTATCTAAAATTTAAAAGTTTATTTTCTGGTATTCCGTCCCTCGTGCGTTTTTCAGATCTTATTATAATTGTTTTTGTTTACTTTATTCGTTGCTTAAATTTCAGTTCTCCATTGTTTAGCTCGAAAAAACTGTTTTATAATATCGGAGAACTTATTTTTCAATTTAAGTCCCGGAATGTTCATAATTTTAATCGCAAATATATCCGCCAATTTTACTATCTCTAATTTAAATGCTAATTTAAATATAATTTCTTCATGAAACGCTTTCCCGTGTTTTTATTATGGCATAGTGTATATTTTTCTTTTTGAATCTTTTATCGAATCTCTTATTTTTTTAAAGTTATTTCTTGTAACTTTTTTATTTCGCCGTTAGGAGCGCTGTAACCTGTCTTAATAAAGTCAATGTAGCCACTTTACTATATGTACACGTTGCTTCTAGCTTTGAATTTACCACGATTCTCCGGACACGAGACGTCGCTTTTAATTTATAGGGTTGTATAAGGACTTTACCGATCACCCTGTTAATGATATTAGTGAATTATTCACAAATTACAAAATTTCTGCCTGATGTGATATGTTCGAAGAATTATTTTAGCAGTATTATATATTGTGAAAGAAAATGAAATGTGTGATAAGTTAAATGCTTAACAGCAGCAAAAAAAAAAAAAAAAAAACTATTCGTTAAGATATTCGTATTATACATTTCTGAATATTCTGGTGAAATGTGTATATTATGTACACTTTCTTAAGACAGAGAAAAAGCATGCAAAAACTTATTTTCCATGACGTTATCATGTTAACATTAACTTAATAGATTACCTAAAGGAAAATTCAAATTTACATATGAAAATATATTACTTTATATAACCTTTAAAATGGTTATGAACCAAGTGAAATGTTTTAATTAGGGATAATCGTAATTTCTTTTTTAATTTCGCTGTGATCTTGAATATGTATATATAATGTATGTCTATAATATGTATTGTACTATTAATTGAACTTGTTACGTTGTACTTTTCTCAATGTAAGATGTAATTGTTTTGAAACATTTTTATTATTTAAATACTTGTATTTTTGTGTGTATAATTAATATTTATAGATCAAAATAAATCTGAATGCAACTTCGTCTGCTCATGTATGCAAACTGTTCATTCTAACCACGTCAAATTGCTAATTTCTAAAGCTTTAGAGACACATACAAATTCGCATAATATATGAAAATATAATACATTATATTACCTTTAAAATGGCTATGAATAAAGTGAAATGTATAATATTATTCAAAGGATAAGGGACTGTATAAAAATTTTAGTTTTGCTGTGTTTCGAGCATTACATTTATTAATACAAACAATTTAAAATATAGTTCTTTACTTTA
This sequence comes from Argiope aurantia, assembly GCA_026543865.1. Lineage (NCBI taxonomy): Eukaryota > Metazoa > Arthropoda > Arachnida > Araneae > Araneidae > Argiope > Argiope aurantia. The sequence goes on along the minus strand of JAPMOR010061789.1, from coordinate 15,306 downwards.
TAGGAAACATTTCTCTGTCTAGCTCCTAGTATTTCAAAAAATTAGTTATTTGACCACCATTAAAGTGGACATAAAATCATTTGCCCGCGAAAATAAATAAAATAAGGACGCTTTTGATGGTCGGTTTTTAATCTTCAAACTCATCTTTCGATATTTCCACAGTCATGTTCCAATCAAGTTGCTATTTTAGGACCGAAGCAGAAGCCTCCCCTCCCCTCTCATCCCATTCCAGTATTCAATAGGGTCAACTCAACTCAAAAGATGTAGACTTTTACTATCAATTTCAATTGAAGCACTAGTGGGAATTTTTCGACCGAAGCCTTCCATTCCATTTCAGTATGTTATGGATCACCGGGTTCGTTTTGTAGTGCGTGTATGGTGTGAGAACACAATCAGCAGGCCTCAGAAGAAAACAACGATGACGTTTATTTATAGAAAGAACACGAGAACACACAGCAGCACACTACAACTAACTGTAGCCCTCAAGTAGTAATCGACCACAGCATACAAAGCGGCCAGACAGAATACAGCAGGAGAGGGGATCCTCGGAGCTTCGCTCTACGGTCTCCCCAAACGGTTGAAATTCCCACTGTCCCTCGCTTTAACTGTGTCCAACTTTCGACTCACTATCACACGATTGGCTACTCCTCACAGGACTCGATGCTGCTTCCACAATAGATAACAGGACTCGGTACTCAACTCAGTTCAGCACTAGCTTGAGCTCCATACAAACGCTGGCACTCCGCTGTTGCTTTGCTATCCCCTGAAAGACTCATTACTTGTCTACGACACCTTGCAGCTCGAAGACAGAAGACAGTGGCGTTTAAGGAGAACACGCTTCAATCAGAAGCTATCTGCTGTAATGAGGGGGAAATGAAGAAGGCATGGGGATTCTGGGATGACATGGACTTGATGGAGAGGAACGGTCCTAAGGACCTTCCTCTCATCGTGGCAGATGAGAAATGAGGCCAGAGCTGGTAAAGCGAAAAGGCAGGAGGTGTAAGTGCGGCGGCGACCAATCAGGAACGGTTAGCTGGAGGAGTGCGGGTGAGGGTGAAGTTGACTGTGTCGTTTCAGTTTTTGGTGCCAGGTGGCGGTTTAACTATTGTTTGAAGTGGGTAAATCAGGAGCTTGCATAAGGCAGGTGTGCGGATGAGTAGGGACTTAGTCTAGTAGAGCGTTGAGAAGGATCAATTTTCTCTCTTCTTTGGACTTAGTTTCCTTTAATTTTGCTGCTGCAGATAGGAGTCCAGGGAATTCTTGTAACAGTTTTCTTATTTCTCTAAATGCTTCAATTAACTCTTTCATCCCTGGGATGCTGGTTTGGGGGCTGTGGTCTTCCGAAGTTGGGGTGACATCAGGTGTCCGTTGTTGATATTGGGGTCTCTGTCTTGATGCGGGTGGATTCTGGGATTTTCGTAGGGATATTTTTCCTATTTTTGAGGGTGTCTGCATATGATCTTCTATTCCCTGTAGTTGGGGCTGTTGTTGGATAGACAGAGCATCCTTTCCAGGAGGCCAGGTGTCCGGTTTTATTGCAGTTGATAGAGGTGGGCTCTGAGATTTTCTCCTTCTGTGGGCATTCAGCAGTGGTGTGATTTCCGTTGCATTTGATACAGCGCGGATTGCACCTGCAATTCCTAGCGCTGTGATGAAAACCGGCACATCTGAAACACATTGTGGCCTTGGTGGGTCTCCTGTATTTTTCTATTTTTATTCTGATATAGGACAGGTGGGTGATGTTGTAGATGTTGTTGAAATTACCCGTTTTCTTTACTTCCACCAGGAATATAGGATAGAAAGTCTTGTTCCTGTAATTTTTTAACTGTGAGATGCGTCCAATATTAAAACTTAATGCCTCCAATTCTTGTTTTAATTCGTTGATATCGTGTATCAAGGGTAGTCCCTTGATTATGATTTTAACGGGTCTCTCTGTGGGGATCGGAGATCACATGTTCTAGCTTCTTTTTGGTTAGGAAATCTAGGATTCCTAATCTTGCTTCCACGGTGCCTGGGGTGATCCTTATGAATCCATTTGAGTAGCTATTATCAGTGTTGGGATATTCCTTGTTGATTTGCTGCAGTATAAGATTATAGCCTTCTGTTAGTTTCATATGGATGGGGGGAATTTCCTTTCTTGGTTGCGGGGTTTTCTTCTAGGATTTGGAATTTATTGGTGGTGGTGAGGTCTGGGTTCTCGATAGAATTTTTTCTTTTTGCCGCGTGTCTTTTATCAACAGGTTAGAAAGGCTGGTCAGTTTCCATGTCCTCATCCTTTTATACGACAGGGCATGAAGAATTGGATCTCATGTTCACGGTTTTCAATCTTAGCTTTCAAATCATTCGTCTTGCTTAGGTCATCAAGGAATTGGGTGGTGTGTTCTAGATTGTTGCTACTCATTATTTGCAGTGCGTCATTAAAGGTATTGAGGATTTCTCTATTTCTTTTTATTCTTTCTTGGCAGGCTACCAAGTGGGTACATATATTAACGCAGTTGTCAGTGTGTGTGCGGCATTTTGGGAGGATGCAGGGTCCAAGCTCCTTCAATCTCTCCGTGGCTGCGTCCCGGTTTTTTCGGAACATTTCTGCACTTGCAGGGTTTCTTTCCATACTACCATTGAAAAAAGACCACGTCTTTTCGTACTCTTGAATCTTTTCACATTGGACACTGAGTGTCGTGTAAAGCTCACACCTGAATTTACTAAGACTTGTCCTAGAGGCATTACTGGCGACATAGCTCTCGCTGCGTCTGTCCCCTTCCATGGCTGGGGACTGAATGACACCTTGCAGCTTGAGACTTCCGCCCTTTTATAGTTCCCGGGAGGCGGACCGAGAATCTTCTAGGCCAATCAGGCATATCTCGGTTCCTAATGCACAGATCGTTAAAATTCTCGAAGTTTCCGACATTATCTATTTTGTCGCCAAGCTGTGGGATCACTGGCTCGGCACCCAAGCAGCATCCAATGCATATGATTATAAATCAGTCTTTCCGGTGATAGAACTAACCGTGCTGGGAAGCAGCATTGCAGGTTTGTAACGGTATTCAGGAAGATCAATTGAATTCAAAAGATACAGACTTTTACAGTCGCTGTAAAAAATATATAAACACCGTGATTCAATTAAAATTTTTTCAAAAATGAAAAAACCCACATATAACGATTCGGGGGGGGGGGTTAAATGAGAAACTTGAAATATTTAAAGTGAAACATAGCAATGTTGACAAGGATGGTTCAAAGAAAAGGCTTATAAGCTCGTGTGGAGATTTAAAAGATTTTTTTTATATATACACTTCTCTGCCTTATTTAATGAAACTTAGTAATTGGAAATATATATCTAACTGCAATTATTAGAGAAAAAAAAGCTTTTTTCACTTTTTTTGGAATATATAATATGACTGCAATATATCAGCGGAAGAAAGAAAGTCTCACTTTTGTCTTTTGAGTGAATTATGACCCATATACATTTACATTGAAACCATATGAATAAAGTTGTTCATTTTGTGTATATTTTTAGATCTCATAAATACTTCAATAAATATAAAAAGTTATTAATAGTTAAGTTTATAATTATATTCTTTAATCGATATTTAATAATTATTTTATCACATAAATTTTATTAGCACGTGTAAATTCATTTTTCTTCCATTACATTATTTTTCATGTTATTGTATGGGAAACACGAATATCACATTTGCACAATCCTTTAATCATTATTGCATTTTTGTTTTTGTATATGGAGGAGGAGGGGGGGGGGGTGCTACCACCAACTACATAAAAAGGCAAAACCTCTAATTTTGCTGAAATCCAGCAAACTAAAAAAAACCATGATTTACGTAGCTCCATATTTGCCTTCACTGAAGACACAACTCTTGTGTCTTATGTACCAAAAAAGAACAAGCATGTATTATTATTGAGCACCTTTCATCATGATAGATCCATAAACTATGTTGTTCATTAAAAAAAATAGCAACATTCTTGACTATATTGCAACTAAAGGAGCGGTGGATATTCTTGATAAATTATATTGGTAATTCACAGTGTGAAAAGGAGAACCAACAGATGGCCAGGAGTCCCCACCCCCTATTATATTTGAAATCTCTATTTATAATGCTGATATTCTCTTAGAAGCTCAGAATGCATCACAAAATAATGCAGTACTGAATCGCTGAAACTTTTTAGAGCAATTTGGTTTTTTGGATGTAAAACCATATGACATAGCTAGTGACCATTTGCACTAACATAGGCTGTCAAAGGCAATAGAAGAAGACGTGAGACAAAATGAAAGAAGCATTGAAGCTAAAAAGACTGGCACAAATTACCAAGAAAAGAGGAAGATGTATATTGTGTAAAAGTGACAGAAAACTATTATAGTTTAGTCAACTAACATTGCAAAATTATTTCTCAAACCAGCATCATTTGCCAAAACTGTAGGTAGAATGTAATGGAGATATTTCATATTTAACTTGGAATTATGCTTACAAGCAAAACATATTCATTCTATTTTTGAAAGAGTAAACATTTTATATGTAACATGAGCATGCCATAATATATGAATGTTTTTTTTTTCCTTCTTCCACAGATGAATCACATTTCCTTGCATTGTTACAGCGTTGTTAACACTATGATTTGGCTGATATTAAAATTTTTATATTAATATTTTTAAATTTATATCTTGAAATTTCATTATTGTATTAAAATTTTTAATCAGGGTTGTTTACCAATAATAAACATTTATATTTAGATTAAAAATCATAGCTTTTACAACACAGTGTTTCTGCACATCATATGTTTTTTTCAGTTTTCACCATTTGTTATTTACTGGGCAACTTTTAAGCAAGCAAAACAACCCTGAAGCAAATTTGACCCCAAAGTCTTAATAATGAGTCATAAATGAAAGACAAAGTAGTGAATCACCAATATGTAAACATTGCAACTGATTTATTGTTGTGGAAGTAAAACTTATAGAAGAATAAAATTAGCTAAAGAATCTAAACTTCACATGTTATTTACATTTTCTTTATTCTGGATTGCAGCAAAAATTGAATGATTTGAGGACTATAATTTTATAGCATGTTAAATTATAAATTGGAGGTTATTGCTAATATTTTATTTCAGCGTTATTTTTATTTTGTATTTGCCATTTTCTTCTGTTAATGGATCAGTATTTGTTTCTATCAGATTTTAGTAAAAAATTCAACATTTTTTTGACAGCTTGTTACAGCAAGGTGATTAATAATGTACTAAATGCAAAAGAAAGGAATGAGAAACCTGTACAATCGACTATTTTCATACCATTTTGAATATTATAAAGTTGATGTTCCATCAAAATTAAGTGAACAATGAAAATGGAATTAAACTAATTGAGAATAAAATTAATATTCTTTAGAGATTTGTGACTGAATGATAAAAGGGTGCAATAAGTTAACCATATCCCATTCCTAAAGGATAATATATACAACTATAAAATACAAATCTTTCGCAAACAACAGTGTTTCTGAAACATGTTTTTTTTGAAGAACTTCTTAATGACACATGCATTAAAAGTTCCACTCAGTTTACAGATGATTAAAACAGTGATAAATATGACAGTTTTTCGATATTGCATAAGAAAAATGACGTACGTTTTTCTGCATTGACTAAACCTATACACACAACGAACTGAATCAAGCACCTTAAATGCAACCAAGAATTCCGCTATTTTCAGCTTCCTGAATTTATATCTCAATACATACAAAAATCCTATTTCTTATCCTATGAAAGAATTTGAGAAGAATAGATAAAATCAAAATTAATACATTAAAGTACCTAATAAAATGATCTATTATCTTGTATGATTAAGAAAAAGCTGAATTTTTAATTATCTAAGAGCACCATATTGAATCATAATGAAAAATATAAAAATGTTAAAATATCATCTGAAAGATGAAAATCTTACCACATGTGATTCCTAAGCATGAAATGAGAAAACAAATGCAAGAAATATTAGTTTCATCTCAATAATGGTTTCATAAATTCTATATGTAATTTAAGAAAAATGTGGTAAATAAAGCTGAATGGTACTTTTCTTGCATATGGAACAACATGTTTTTCAAAATATGTACAACTGAAATATAGAGGAAACATACATTTGATAACAGGTATTAAAAGTGTAGCAAATGAAGAAAATGTATTCAAGAGATATTTCAGCAAATTCTATAAAATTTAGAGAGCATTATTGTGACAACACATTTCATCTAAGTAATTATAGTCTAATTATTTTTTACCTAACAACAAAAATATTTAGGCTGCCTTAAATAGAAAAGAAAAGAATTACTGCAGAGAAGAAATCAATATATATATATATATATATATATATATATATATATATATAATTGCAATTTTAAAATGATCACAATTTTTTTGCTTTCAATCCTTTTGAAATTAAATGGCAGTGATAAAAAAATGGACATGCTACAATAATATCAAATCAAATTGAAGAATATTTATGTAATGAAACATGTTTCTTAAAAGGCTTAGATTAGGATAGATTTTTTTATTTGTAAGTTAATTTCTTTAACAGAACATAAAGGTAACTAGCAATTGAATAAATAAAATTATGAGGTTAAGTTTTAAAAAGAACTAAATTAATTATTGCTATTTATCAACACTAAACAGTATAATATGTCAAAGGATAAGATGAAACTCTTCTTTCTCTTCCTTAAATACACAAGACTTACATAGTAACAACTTATTATGTTTTCAGTTTCCTACATCCACTGAATAAAATGTTACCAACATAAGTGTTAATATATAAATTAAATAAAAAGAAAGAAAAAAAGAATCTAGAATTTTTGTATGAATAAAATGTTTCTTAATTTAGTTTTCTAGTTTAGTCTCAAAGATTTAAGTACAGTTTGATTTTTTTTAACTAAATAAATTTAAATCAGAGGCGTTTTTTTTAAAAAAAGATTCTTTTGGTATTTTATTTTTAATATGATAGCCACAGAAATACAACAGAGCATAATAGTAATAGAACAAACTAATCTTTATATATCTATATTCGCTTACAAGAGAATTATTCTTGTGATATGAAACATAAATATACAAAATTTAAGATCTCATTGAAATGTGAAATAAAGTTTCATGATAGCTTTTAAACAAAGCAAGTACACTGGGTAACAGTTTTTGAGAAATGTTTTATTTGTTAACAATTTTATTTTACATTATTAAATTCAACAGTTGAAAACAGAAATAACAAACATTTATATTAAAACTAACATGATCATATTAAATAAGCCATATTTCATTTGTTGGTAACAGATTTTTCTTTATATTTATCAAAAGTACTGCTTAATTTATTATCATGATAAATTAAAAAAAGAGAAAAATTACAAAAAAAAAATAACCATACTCTAAGAAAATTAACATTTACTCTTATCATAGAAAGAGTAGTACAATGATACAATTTATAAGCAAAGAACTAGAAACATTTTTTTTAGTACAGACGCATTTTATGAAGGATAATTAATTCTTAACAGATTATTTTTCTACTGAACTTTAAATTATTAAAAATCACGAAATGTTAGAGATTTGGAACAATAATACCAATTACAATGTAACTGCAATTAATATATTCACCTTGCATCAACAATTTAATTTTGGACATTTTTTTAAGAACAGCCATTGGATCAAAACTATAAAGGTGCTGCACAGCTGATACTGTCCCAACTATTGTTGCAATTTGGATATAGCAATAAATGATGAACAATTAAAAAATGTTTCTTTGGACTAATTTATTCACAATAGAAGTTTGATTATTTCATTGAACTTGGTATTAAGTTTTACATTTTCCCTATATCTTAATTATAGATTTTTTTTTCTTTCTTAAATAAATGCAAGATAGTGAACCTCTAAAAAATTCTTGCCACAAGACGGTTAAAAAAAATCTAAAATACAATCAATTCAGTGCAATAAAAAAAATAATCTAAAGCTATTCTAATATTCAACATACACAAGAAGAATGACAAACAGAAGAATATATGCCATTTTTTACTTCACCCAGATTCCATATTAGGACATTTGACTGGTCTTTTCAATAATTTCGTTATACAAAAATCGCTGGTATTTGAATTAAATCAATCACACACAAAGAATATATGAAGTCAAATTTTAATATTGGAACATGACTCATTATAGGTTCACACAAATAAGTTTTCTTTACATGATATGATGAAAATCTTTTAACAATCATTAAATATAAATCTTTAAGAAAATGAAGTAAGATTTATCTTTAAAAAATTCCCAGATATAATAAAATAAATATTCAAGGTATTTTATCATATAAATATTTTCTTTCTGAATTTATAAAAACAATTGCAGTGCTTTTAAGCCTATTAAGAAATTATAGATATTACAGAATAAAAAATCCATAATTTTAAACATGCATTACCATTCAATGTAAAGAACTTTTTAATAAACATTTTTACTTTCAGATTTTTAAAAAAAAAGCATTTTAGTAAAAAAATTTTCAAAGGAAAAAATCCTGTATGAAAATGCTATTGTATGAGGGTTCAGCAATAATAAAAAACCCTGGAATAACCAAAATAGAATTAAAATAATTTTACATTCAAAAAGAAAGATAAAATGAATCCGGCCCGAAGACTTTTTCAAGGGTCACCCTCAGGCAAGGATTCAAGCCAGGGATTTTTTCTGTGAAGGGTCTGACTCTCGTCCAACCAACTGACCCTTCGTGACCCGAAAATCCCAGAAAATTGAGGTTTTGGAGACAAAAATTAGTATCACAAGAATAAAATCATTTTCAAAAAACAATCCTGAAAAAAACACAGCAAATCACGCCACAAAATACCATGAAAAAAGAACCAAAATCATTTAAACCAGAAAGCTAAGTACTTACTAATTGAAAGTATAATTCCAAAAGACAATGTGAGGTATAAACTTGTTAGTGCAAATGCACTTCGTTAAATTGAACTAAAATTAAATTTTCCACGTTTACAGCTATATATGCTTACTATGTTTTGTCATAATGTAACGTCATCAAAGTTGAAGCGCCATCTGTTGAGTCATAACTCAAAGCCAACAAACCGGAGGAAGTCAGAAATCAGACAGTCCTTCTCTTATCAAAACCTCTATATTGCACACGTTTTTGGGGAATTCGTTAATAGTTAAGTTCTCAATGAGATTGTTTGTTGCTAAAATATACGAACGTTTATTATTGAATATTTTTTTAATCCTGTTAAATTGTGAAAAAAATCAAATTTTTGAAAATTTTAGAGTGTAAATTAGAATGGTAGTTACTAAGTTTTATTATTTTAAAGTTAAAATCATCCCTTTTATCAAAAATACCTATTAAAGTTTTTCCATTATTAATTTCAATATTTAAATCTAAATAATTAGCTCTAAGTTGATTTTCGTTTGTTTGAGTCAAAACTAAATCCTTTGGGTAACATCACTAGGATTATCCAAATTTAACAAAATTAAGTCATCAATATATCTCCAGCCTATTATTAAGTTGTGTTTAATTATTTCTTTTTCATAATAATGTAGGAAAATATTGGCTAAAGCACTTGAAAGGGCTGTTCCCATTGGAATCCCCTTTATTTGTTTATAGAAATTAATTCCATTAAAAACATAGTTTTCTTTAATATTAAATTTACACAACTGTAGTCAATTACTTTTTGTAATAATATCTCTATTTAAATATTCGTCATATATAATAGTACAGACCTCTATTAACTTTTCTTGAGGTAGATTAGAGTACAAATTTTCAAAATCATAAGTATTAAGCTTATAAATATAGTTATTTTTTAGAAATTCCAAGATATCTTTATTACTATTTATAATAAAACTATCTTCATCTTTAATTTTGTCTAAGACAATTTTCAAGTATTTAAAGAAATGTTTTCCAGTATAGTAATTGTAACTACCAGTGCTACAAGTTGCTAATCTAAATTTTATTGTTTTTTTATGAAATTTTATTGTTGGGAATAGGTAAGGGTAGTTTAAAGAGCAAGTCTTAATTTTAGTTCTTTTAGCGAAATCCAGCATCCTTTTATCCAATACCTTTTTCCCGGTGCTATTTAATTTGTAAGTTGATTTGGAGTTATATTCATTAATTAGAAGTTCTTTATAATAATATTTACAAATTAAACCGAAATTATTTGCCGAATTATCTATTACTGTAACAACAAATCTGTCTTTTAAATTTTTTATTTCTTTTTTCAATGCTTTGTTGAAATAAATTCCCCGTTCTTTAGTTCTAATGTTATCTGCATTAAATTTTGTTTTAATTTCTTCCAAAATCCTTACCTTCCATTCTCTGAAATCCTCTGGAGGCCAATGGTATTTCCTAGATAATTTGGAAATAAAAATATCCAAATCTTGTCCGATAGAAATTAAGATTTTTTGAATGTTTACTCTTTCTCTCAATCTAAATTTTGTTCCCCTCTCCATCAAATTTCTTAAAGAGCTAGACTCTATAATTTTCAAATTCCCTGTTATAATATGTCCTTTGTCAGCATCTATATAATCTTTATAACTGTCTTTGCTGCAATTACAATCTGTCTTATCTATCTTATTTAAACTTTTACTATAGTAATTATAGTTACAGATTCTTTTTCTTAAAGTTGCTGAATAACTAAATGCTATTGAAGCTATTGCATTATCCTTTAAGGGAAAAAATGTATGAGGGTTCAGCAATAATAAAAAACACTGTAATAACTTGCATAATAATATTTCATAAGCAAATATAATTAAAAAATCTTGGGAAATCAAGAGCAAGAATTTTAGTTAGCTGAATGCTAGACATACATTCAATTCCCAGTTTGATGTGGAATTTATTTATACAACTGAGGGTAGTATTTTCTCCATCTTTTATCTCAACTGCCAATGAAATGCTTTTCTTAAATTATAGAAATAGTTGTGTATTAGATTTATTATCAAGATATGCAAACTTCACAAAAGTATATGGGCAAAATATTTCAAGTAAATACAGTAAGACTTTCTAAATGTAACTTACATGATTAATAATCTGAAAAAAATGATATGGTGGATTTTATAAGTTATTTTATTAATAAAGGTAAATATTAGCTAGAACTAACAACTAATCCTGTATTTGCTTAATTGACATGAACAGATACACAAACAGAAATGTTTGATGAGTTGTACAGGAAGCAAAATATTTGTATCATGTACAGCTTGCAATTCTTGCATCCATATTAAGCATTGATATGTATGCATTTATAAATAAAGGAAAATATTTCAAATTGCTAATATTAAATTATTAAGGCTTTTGATGCTGGATTTTATGTACTAGCAAAATATAAATATGAACATACAATAATAACATCAATTATACACATTCATATTTCTGTCATGCTTAAAAATAATCGAAAGTACATTCAAAATATTTTCTTTACAAACTACAATCATATTTAAGATTAATCAAAAATAACGGAGGCTACCAGATCGTATTTGATTTTGTAACCCACTTCAATGGCTAATACCAATTAAGTCTCGCTCAAAGATCTTTTAAATACATCATGCAAAATTACAAGACATTATTAAAAAAATAGGCGTAAGCTGTTCTGGGAGTGTGAAGAGAAATATAACATTGCGGATTTTTTTTTCAAACAATAAAGATATTGTTTTCTTACAATCATATAAAAATTTTTAAGAAGCACTTTTTTTTTTTTTTTGCAGAAACAGTGCGCACATTGGTGTTAATGTAAAATATGTTTCAAAATTATTCAGAAGTTTTTCTGTAAATGAATATAAGCTAAAACATTACTATTAAGTTTTTTTCAAAATCGGTAAATCCCCAGCTTTGAAGATGTATGGATGAAAACATTCGTCAGGCAAAAACTACTTTTAAATAATTTCAAGATTCATTAATAACAGGAAATTCAGAACCCTGTAAACAGCAACAGAAGTGTTTAAAAAAACAGTAGAAAATAAGTAAAAGCCACCAGAAGAAAATAAATGGTCTGAAATTTTTCATTTGTACAGAAAGATTAACAAACACTATATCATTTTTCTCCAGCCTTCGCTATAACGAAATAATGTACAAAGGAAAGCTTATAAAATATGAAACGGAATTTATATTGATTAATCATTCTATAAATATGAATAAATGGAATGTGTATTAAATATCCGATAAAAAAGTAGAAAGGTTACTGAAAAATATGTTTTAAGCTACTTTGTCAACATATCCTTTCGAAAATAATAACATTACATTACCAACACACCAGGAAAAGCAACTGAACATTTAAAAGACAGCACTTATCCCTGGAGCCCTTCTTGGTCAAACGCTTCTACCTGTGAAAAGTACAGTTTGCGATAGATTTTGCCAATCCCATAGGGATATATGTTGCGATTGAGACGTCACTGAGTGCCAAGATCTTTATAGTCCATCATTACCGGGAATAGGATCCCATCAAACCAACTCATTTCAGTGAGTTTTAGATTCTGGGCGGGTCTCAATAATATCAATGGATTGTTACACAGTGATAATATATAATCTCGAATGTGTGTATATACTATACTGTTATATATTGTGCAAAGTAAAATCGTATCCCATTAACATTCACTTCCATTTACCAAACAATTACATTACTTTTTCTGTCATAGACTGCTGATCGAAGATTATCTTCCCAAGAGGGTTCCCAGTGCCGCCATACTAACCGAAATTTAAAAAGAATAATTATATTATATTTAAATACGTACTAAAATCACCAATGGCTAAATAAAATTAATAATTTTGAATTACGCCAAATTAAAAATTTTGAAATACTTATGCAATATTTCATTAAAAGATACCATTTGAAAGGAATATATGAAAATATCGAAATTCACGAAGGTAGATCTGACTGTTTTAAATACGTGAAGAAATAAAATTTTGAGTCGATGTATGAAATGATGGTGTAATGAAATTACCACTAAAATGTTTTGAAAAAAATTTATATAAGAAAAGCCAAATACCACATTATTCATCCTTGGAGAAGGAGAGTGCCTTAATATCTTATAAATCGTTTCCCTTGAAACGATATATTTTCTTAATGTAGCCGTGGAACGTCGTATTAATTGTGTACTACGGCAATCCGTGTTTTTTAGACTCCGGTTTCGCCCTACATATTGACAGAAATATTCAACGCAAAAGATTGAGTGCCACGCTCTTAACTGTCCGCGGATAAGCCCAAATGAAATACATTCCGGTCGGATTTCAATAAAATTAAAAGGTTGTTATTCTGTGATAGTTTATGATTTGGAATGTATGTTAAAAGCGTAATATTTACTGTTACATACTGTGCAAAAATAAATATGGGTTCTTGTAAAAATGCATTTTTATAAATGAAAACTCCTCTAATCTAACAGTTGCATGTTATGATACTTTCTGCTGATTTAAAAATTTCATTCATATATGCTAAACTTCATGCATTCATTTCGTCATTTTCCAAAATATGTAATAAGCAAGTTATTCTGTTATAGTCATTTGAGTTAAGCAAGATTTATTTATTTATTATTAATCAAAACTCTATACCTCACACGAATAAACAGAAGTTTTTCCGGTATTGAAATGAAATGAAAGGATATAATATTTTAGTATCACAATCTATCTATTTAGAAGTCTGAAATTATCAGACTCCCAAATATTAAGAAATTATTTTATTTTGATCGCGTCAATTTTCATAAAAAAAAAAACTAAACTGCATGTTTCTATCCAACTAATTTTTTAAAAAAATTCGCCTTTCCATATATCCAATTTTTTTTTTTGAATTTGTCGTCTAGGTCAATATGGCTTTCGTAAGCTAATTATTTTTGAGAACATAACATAGAAATTTTAACAAAATCAATCGGAAAAATCCAAAATAATAATTTTGCGGAGAGAGATGATCTTTATCAACCAAACTACGAACACAAAATATTCAATAGAAAAATAGGTTCCAGAAGTAGGAATGATAAGCAAAAATTACCAGAAACTGAGTGTTTTTTAGTTCTTTATATACATATATTTCACACGCACATATGTATATATATACATAGAGGTTGATTATAAATAAACTTCACCTATAAACAGCATCATACTACGCATACGGGTGAACTGATTGCAACGAAATTTTGTATATAGACTATACACGAGATGCCCTCAAGGAATTTCGAAAAAAAAAATGTTTTAGTTCCAAAATAACCACCAGAGAGCACTTTTCATGGAAAAACATTAAATTTAACACAATAAACGACCAAAACTGAATACAGAAACAATATTAACATTTTTTTACTAATTTCTGACCACCTTGTCATCGAAGCATATTAAATAAAGGCAAGGAAAAATAACAGTACTCTGTTTCAGAAAAACAGCTTAATTTGCAGAAAGAAAAAAAAAAACAGATTAGGACGAAATTGCACAAGAGGAGTAGTTCTTAAGCGTGGTCAGGATGATGTGGGGAAATATTTAAAGATAACCATCCTCATTCATCTGCAAAATTTCAAGTCGCTGGACATTGTGTTCCACAGCAGATCGTAAATAATCAGCTGTGATGCTTCGCACATGAAGCGTTATGGAGTTATTTAACGTCACAACAACGTCGCAACAAGATACCGTCATCATTACAGCCGGAAACATCGACATAAAACATGACAACGACTGCAAACGTTTCTTATCCTAACATGTTTTGTATGAAGCTTACTCTTCTTCGCGAGCACGCAAATCTCGACATTTTTTTGCTTAATGTGGTGATGCGGTGATGCTTATAAGCCAGCTAACAGCTACGAGGCACGAGAAATTGCGTTTGTTTTGTGATCTTGTCACCCGGCTACAAACCCCAACGTTGCGAATTCGATCCTACTCAATACACCAACACATCCACACTGGAATGGGCAGCTTTTCACGGCTTTTCATTTTATTACTCATAATTCTTGTTCTGGTTTGTTAATATTGTTTCTGTAGTTTTCATGGAAAACCAAAGAAATTCAAGGCAGATATCGAATTTTTATAATGATAATTCAAATTCGAATTATTTCAATCGAGTAAAAATAATCTCCACCACTATAACCTTCGGCTTAATGCAATGATGTTACTGAAATCAAAAAGTTCCGTCTTAGAAAATGTTGTAAGTAAAGTGAAATAAATCTTATTAAGTGCTTACGTTAATGTCAAGAAAGGATACTGCAGTTTGAAATTTATGAGTAAATCACAGATATCAAGACAAATTTTAACCTAAATAATCGAACTTTTCAATTATATGCAATGGAACGTTTAAACTTTTGCCTTCGAGACTCCGTTCCAATTTAAGCAATTCACAAAACCTCCTT
>JAPMOR010061785.1:0-10116 GCA_026543865.1 Argiope aurantia | reverse complement strand
ATATCAGCTCAAATAATATAGATATTTTAAAAAGTTTCTTGTTTACGTAGAAAGGTCACGAAAGGCAATAAATATCTATGTACATAAAATTCCCTTAAGTGGTACAGAAATCGAGCTTATTACTAACTGACGATTGGCAACAGTCAAATATAAACAAAACATCATACGAATTTCAGATTGCTTTTTTCATTAAACATTTGTACTGTGTCAAACGCTTCGCTTAGCTAATTAATGGAGATGCTAAAATATTATTAAACGTCTTCTGGAGATAGTTCGTCACGTCACCAAAGAAAGTATTCATTAAGAATAAAGAAGAAATAGGCTTCAAACAAAAAGTTCAATCATGGACAAATGTAGGCTTAACTTCTGCCAGATAATATACGATTTCTCGCCAGGCACCTAAAAATCGTGCCAATAGTCCAAAAATTCTCTAAAAGTCTGCAATTCTGGGTGTATACCAGAAACGCTAGCAAATGGCTTTTAAATTTGCAATAAAAAGTTGTCACGATTATATCTGGTAATCGCTTCAAAATATTTCAATTTTGGCGCTCGTATATTAATCTTAAGGATAATCGTCATCTTTATGACTTGCGTATGGAATTTGATATTCATATCTTTTAAAACAATTATCTTATAAAAATGCTTTTTGTATTATCTCAACTACAAAAAAAAATATCTTTTTAATTATATAAATTTCATTTTCGTACAATTTGTCATTTAACTTTGATAATTTTTTTAATTCATTTCGATACACTATCTGAAACAATGCTTTTAAATACTATGATGGAATTCAAATTCTTCATCAATACATCCAAACATGTGCTTTTGCCAATAATTAAATCAGTAGTAGGATTTTTCTCAGTAAATCAGTAGTAGGATTTCGTAATATATACACTTTTTAATTTCAGTAAAACACATTAATTGAATTCATGTGTTTTAGCCGTATCAAATTAAAAGGGAAATTTTTTTTAAAGAAATGCATCCGATATTAATAATTAACATAATTAAAGGCGCTTAGTTAATAATAATTAGACAGAAATAAATAATATTTCATATTTATTTCATTTCATACAGACACGGGCTGAAAATTATGCTTTCCTAGGTTTTGGTTTTCGTTATATTAACCTCTCGTTTTTGAAGCAACACTAGGGCTATTTTGGGACGGACCTCGTAATTTTGAACGGTGGGCAGATGACGAGGACAACACCTGAGTTGGCACCCCCTCTCCACACCACACCAGCGGAAGGACGTTTGGTCAGGACGGGTTTAACGTGCAACAAACCTTCTTACACAACGGTTCTTCGGTGGAATCGGGTCTCGAACCTAAAACCCTCCGGTTCCAAAGCCGAGACCTTACCACCAGGCCACCGGTTTAAACGCAGATAGAAGTCTAGAAGCAAAAAAAAAAGCAAAACGAAAATTTTCCTAGCCCCCTACGCTTTTCTAGATTTAATTTTCAGTAATAGTTAACTTATTTTTTTAATTTGAGCATTTGACAACATGATGGCAATACTTTGATAAAAGTTACATTTTTCCATGCTTGCATAATGCTCTTGTTCAGGTTAAATTTTATTTTTATTTTCTGTGAAATAAATTGTTGAAAAATATAGTTAAATTATTTTTAAATAATTCACTGAAAATAGTAATTCATAATTATAAATTAAAATATTGGTATAGTTAAAACGATAATTTTTTTTAACTTGAGTTTGATGTAAAAATCATGTTTGTGCGATATTATTTTCGGAAATTATAGCGGTAAAAAGCCAAAATTTCGCTTAATTTTTAATTAATTACAATTCTAATTGAAATTTTTTAAAAAAAATCGCTCTGAGGTGCACGTTCCCGACCTACAAGGTATACATGCGCCAAATTGGTGAGACGGTCTGACCTGTAGATCGCCAATACACACAAGCGTTCATCTTTATTATAAGTATAGATATAGATTGCTGTTTTGTTGAACCATCGGGATATTTGCCACGTTTTACTTTCAGGTATGGAAATATAGAGAAAGTATAGTAATCGTCGAAAATTTCAAACTCGAAATTTTTACAAATTTCCACATTTTAGACCTCCCTGATTCCGAAAAACACATTTTTATCACTATGTCTGTCTCTAACGAAAATAATTCTAAAACGCCTCCTTCACTGCTTAAGATAAATCAGAAACCTTCCCAAAATGCATTGCCTTTGTCGCAAAACAAATAAAAACTGTTATTTAAACTGTAATAAACCTTGTAGAGGGACGAGACTCTTTATTATGTGTTATGCCATGGATGAAAGAATGAGTTCAGTTTCAGGAACTACTTTTTATTAGCGGGTTAAGTTCCACGGCACAAACATTTAACACAAGCATATTGAAGAACAAGGCATAGAACAAATACACACGGCAAGCAAGGACAACACAAGAGACAAGAATGAGGAATCATGGGAAAACATGGCTCTTGATAGGTGGCTCTAGTAGCGCCACCTATGAAGAAAGGAGAAGGCAGTAATTGTAACCGCTACATCCTTCCTTTTTTTTTAAATTTTTTTTTTACGTAAAATTGTCCAGCAACATTCACGCCTGCAATGTTAAAAGGTGAAATTTTGGATTACTTTTAAAGCAAAACAAACTTAAATTATTTGTCTAAATAAAAAATAAAAAATTCTCCAATTCACCAAAATCGTTCCCTAACAGCATACAAAAAAAAGCTGAAGACTTAGCATAAATTTTTCTTATAAAGATATTCAAGAACCGTTTTTGCATATCTGATATTCTGAGGAATGATAATAAGATGAATTTGATCAAAATAAAGGTCAGTTTTAACTATCTTGATTATTTACAGGTATTGTTTTTCTCTTCTTGAGGCAATTCATTTTCAGTTCTAAACTCTCTAATTCCAAATTTTAGTTTCCGTGAATCATATTTTCCCTTGGAATCTAGGGGTCCGACAATCTTATAAAAATTATTTCTGAATTTGCTTTTAAATGTGAAAATAATGTTAATATTCTAATTAAAATCATACGCTCATTTTAGAAAGTGACGAAAATTTCAATCTCTGTACCAATGGTCATTGGTAGTTCCTTTTAGAGTTCGTTTTAATACTCGTCATCGGCGATAGGTCTCTACATAGCAGACATACGAGATGCAGGTCCATTCCCTCATTCAGGTATTCTTCCAGAAGACATTCGTTGTCTCATATCCTGTTTAATTGTTGGCAACGAGAGCTTTCAAGAATTGCGGATTCGTCTTTAAACCATTCAAGAAATATGAAATACTGAGAGCAAGATTTTAATAAATCTAAAATAAATATTTTAATTGTGTTATGTAGTTGCAAAAGGAGTCATCATTGTTGAACATGTGTAAGCCGGTATGATCTTTTTTTTACCACTTGACAATACGAAAATGTTTCAAAATTGGCTCCGACAAATCCTAAAATGCGCTTGAAAATCAGTTTGCTGCAGAACTGGCCATCTATACTAATGAATGCAGATTCAAACCCAACCATCTCCAAATCCGGCAAGTAGTCCAGCGGGAAACATTGCCAAATATTTAAAACTGAAAAATTAAGAAGCTGCGGTAAGTTCGAGTTTCGTTTTCCTAAAACCAGCCATTTTCGGCGACCAGTTTGTTTGCCCAGATTATTAACTTATTAGGCAGTTAAATTTTTAATATGGGAGGCATTTTTTAAAAAAATATTTCACTTCGTTATTTAATACGACTAAAACACATGAATTCAGTTAAAACAGTTTACTGCAATCTGTAAAGCATATATATTACGAAATAAAAGCGGAAATGAAAATCCTACTACGGATTGTATGATATATAGAAATTGCAGTTTTGATCAAAATGAAGAATGAAGATTTTCCTTCATCAGATAAGGAAAAGCTAAATAGACCTGTCTGGGTGGAAGCGACAACAGCAACTAATGCTATTCATATTAGTTTATAGATTTAGTTATAAACGAGGCTGTGGTAAAAGATGAAGACATTTATTCATTCATTTAACATTTAACAGATATTCATTTATTCATTTAACAGTCATCAGGCATCAGTACTGCATAAACGATGAACCCCGATTGCATACGTTGATATTTTTTTAATATGATTTCTTTTTTTTACCTCATAAAGTAATAGTTAAAACTCGCTGTTTTAAAAATAGATGTGCGCAGTTTGTGTTAAAAAAATTTATTAGATTACTGAATATATAAATAATGATAATAATAAAGAACATAAAATTATTGTATTCATTAAAGCAATAAAATAAAAATCATGAAACAGGCGAATGTAAACTTTATTAAATAATCGAAAAATGCATCGGCAATATCAAACAAATTATAAAATATGCTAGTGAAATAATGTATGAAATAAACAAAATTTGTGACAAAAAAGGAAATAAAAAAAGTATTGCATAATTTAATATCAAATATAAAAAAAATAAATCATTATTCATACATTTTCCTCCTTCAACCGTACTCAATAACCACCAACATTATCTGTCTTTTTACTCATTTAATTTAAATTTTTTTTCTTTATTTACTTTATAAGTACTACTTTACCAGAAATTCTAAGAAAGTAAACTGCGATCATGCTTCAAAGTGCTCTTCAGTATTTTGTGCTTCATAATGTAGCGACAACAAAAGGCGAGCATGCAGTTTGGGCGTCTCTTTGTCAACCGATTTAAATCAATTTTTAAAACAGAACTGCAGCTCAGGTCAAATATCAAATTTCAAAGTCGTTGCATTTTGAAAGAGGGCGTTTGCATGCAGGCAAATGTGCAGTGGATAGACGATCACCCCATTGACAATTTAATTCGTACCTATGTTTTGAATATTCAAACTGTGTAATAGGTTTTGTTCACTTACCCTCAGACAGACAGACTTCTTGCAAAAAAATTTCGCTTAAATTCGATAGAAATCTACAAATATAATGACCACATATCAAATTTCATTCGTTTGTAAATGATGGTGTTCACTTGCAGACAGGATTTAAAAAGTTTTTCGGAATCTGGGATGTCTGAAGCTTGAGAATTCGTCAAAATCTCGTGTTCGATTTTTTCTCTACTAAACTTCGTATCCAAGAAAGTAAAAAGAAAAATACAAAAGAGCGTGTAGATTTCATCTATTTTTGTTATTATTATAATTATTTTCTGACAAGAAGTCACAATTTTTTCATAAATGTAAAATAAACAGAAAGCTGCCGCGGTTACATAACTCTACTACCTTCTCTTTAGATACAGTAGATGGCGTTACTTTATTCACATCAAGGTATATTTCCCATGATCCTTCTTGCGGGTCATTATTAGATGGTAATCTGAGTGTCATGTATTTTTCGTGTTCGTGTTGTCTTGTGAATTGTGGAACTTAGAAAATAATTAAATAACTGTTCATGAAACGCGTCTGTTATTTTCATCTATCTCATAATGGAGTTATAAAGAGTCTACAAATCTTATTAAAAAAATGATAATTTTTTAATAGTTTGCAAGCATATATTGTCGTAACTGCATATTATTTTGCTTTTATTGGTTGAAAAATATATTTAGACTAAAGTGCTCAAATGAACCAATCAACAGATAACTTTTTACAAAATTGAAAAAACGGGATTAATTAAATCAAAAAGATGCCCTTAGCATAGATTTCTTTTCATTAGTGAGAGCCAGTTTTCCTCTGTATGATTTTTTTATCACATTTAACCATCTGTATGGAAGACTTCGATAAAGGCTTCGGTCTGAGAAGGTCCGCGACAGCACACTATGGTGCTGATGCATGCATGGAATCAATTGCTCACCCGATAGTGTTCATTGCATGGAAGTTTGAAAATGTGAGTACCATCTCAGGCTCGCCCTCGTCATCTAACCAATGCTAAAACAGCTCTCGAAATGAAATTACATTAAACTCTATAGAAGCTGATACAGATAAGAATGAACATCAACAAACTTTTGTGATGTTTTACTAATGCTTCAAGCAATAATAAACGCAAAATGAAAAAAAAAAATGATTTTCAGTTAAATAATCTATTTTTGGGGGGAATCCAAGCCAAAATCTTAAATATATAAATATAATCTGTCTTAAGTAGCAATCAATTATCCTCTCCCAAATTGAATTGGTGGCAATTTAGCACTTTTGAATAAATTTAGAAATTTAGACCAAAAAGATAAAATAAGAAAAAAGTGTGACCTGATAAATGAAAAGGAGACGTACGCTTGAGGGGATGCTAATTTTTTTTATTTCTACTAAATAAATAAATTTAATAGAAACAGTTTTTAAAAACACTTTTTTTTTAATATAATTAAGATTGATTATTTTTTTTTTTACCTAAATGGCTTTCTTTTAAAAAAAATTTTAATTTAAATTCATTATTCAACATTTAAGTAACCTTGAAATCAACTGTCATCCAGGTGGCACTCCTAGTATGAAATAAAATTTTGTTGCTGTTGCCAATCCTCAAAAGATATGACATATGTCAGATCAGCTCTGCCAAGAAATCTATAATAATAATAAGAGAATCGAATGTTAAGTGCCCCTTAGAAAGTCCGATGCAACCCAGAATGTGATCAAGTGAAATTGGGTGGCCACAGCATTTTTTATAAGTGTGATGGATTGTTCTACCACCTTCAAAGGCAAGACACTTAAGGTGACCACTTTTTAGTCTAGCCAGAGCAGTTTGGGAGCCACGGTCACGTTTGATTTCGAGCAGAGTGCCAGGGGTGGTGCGCAGGTAGAATACGCCATATTAAATTGAGTTTAGATCCTTCATTTGAGTATAGTTCATGATAGGTAAGCGAAGAGCCAGTGGCCGTTTCATTCTCACTACCCACTTTGGCCAGTCTATCAGTGACCTCATTACCACTGATGTTTATGTGTGATGGGATCCATTGGAGGTGGGAAATAAAATTTAATAAAATTTATAGTTTACTTATAATTAAGTTCTAAAAATATTAAAGCGGTGAATATCTTTGAAAACAAATAAGTGTTCAATTCAAACACACCAGTAAGTGATTTACAAAAAAATGTTTGCAAAATTCGATCTTAATAATATAAAACAAGCCAAGTTCAAAAAAAAAAAAAAAAAAAGGAAAAGCTAATGCTGGAAAGCCAAAGCTCTGAAACTGAGGGACAAACGACCCTCCTTCCCCCGTTACGGATAGAACAATCCGAACCGGTCACGGTCAGTTAAATTGACACTCAGCCTTTCCTTTACAAAAGTCAGTCCGGAACAAGCCGAAATACTTCCCGAGAATCGCGGAATAAATCTCCCGTCCGTCAAGAGAACAAAACCACCGAAGTCGATAAATTCCGTCTCGCTCGGAAAAAGCGGTGAGTGAGTGACCTGTTGACCTGCCAGAAAACGACACGGGAGAGCAACGATCGTTTCCTGGTGCGGCGGAATGCGCCAACCTGTGGAATGCAGTCCCGGCAACAATGGAAAAGTGGGACACTCGCGATTCGCCGAGGTCACGCTTCGCGCGCGATCCACCAAGAAAGTGAGCATCGCGGATTTCGTAGAAAGTAAACACCCTTCGGTTTTCTGGAAACGAATCACCGGTGGCCCAAATTGGCGGATGGAACAAGGGAGGCCCTCCGCAACTCCGGTTCCTCGTAGAGTCTATATAAATAAATAAAAAACAGTTTTTAATTTCTGCGCTATAAAACTTGTTTATTGGTGTTCTAGAAGGTAGACTTCTTACAAATTGCTTTCTATTATTTTAATTATTCAATTGTCAACGTCGTGATGTTTCGGAGTTTCGAGGTGTGACAAAGTGGTCACGAGCGCCTACACATCATAATTTGGAATAGCTATTATTATTTGTAAGTTTAGGGAAAGATTAAAATGAATTGTGAAGCTTTATAAGTTAGATAACAGCTCCTGGACAGGAGTGATCACTTTTGTCTAGTGGTCATGTTACTCGGCTACGAACCATAATGTTACAAGTTCGGTCCTCGCTATCGCCAATAGCTACAGTATAAAATGAAGTCTCCTAAAAGCGTCTATATGTTGAAATCCGAAAAACTCGAGAAATATTTAACTAATTTTGGAGATATTTGTACCACTTTGTAGGGCATTTATTTGGGAAGATTTTAGTATATTGAAGTCATATCAAAATTAAAAAAGGAGTGAGTTTTATAATTGCAACTTTAATTAAAACTAATTTTTCCTCTTAGATGTTATGCCACGGGCAACGCTATGCGGGTACTGCTAGTATTACCATACTTGGCATAAATATATATTGAAGAAGGGGAGGAAATGTGCAGCCCGGAGGGATTTTGTCAAAATTCAAATTATCAAAAAGGAATTTTAAACAATCAAAAGTGAAATGAAATTTCAATGATTGTAATAGTTAGTAATTTTTGAAAACGTTATCGTACAGAAATTAATTTTTATACCATCTTATAATTTTTTTTAAAAAATTCATTTTTCCAATGATATATTGTCTTTTCTTTTTTCAAAAAGTTCATTAAATACCAGATAATATTTTAAAACGAAAATTTCACTTCATTCTCAGCCAATGAAAAAATGGTAAATGATTTAATAACTTGTGAACATTTGATTTTCCTTTCCCTTTCTATAAAACAATTTGTATTTCGGAATTAAATTTATCATACGATATTTATTAATTGTACATGTATTATTTAAAAGATTTTCATAACTTCTAAAATGAGAGACATTTTATAAGTAAATAGCAGTTCTTTCCGTTATAAAAGATAAGGGCTAATTTGCATAACTAATTTAAATGGCATAACTTTTAATAACATTTTAGAAATGGAAATTATTGAAATAAATATTTATAACAGCTAAACAAAATCTGATATTAGCTTTTTCTGATGTTAGCTTTTTAACTTGCTGAAAGAGCTAATTTCTAAGCATTAAAAATAGACATAGAGTTTGAATCAATAACATGTTTTCCAAAAAGCTACAAAATCTTAATTTTTATACAAACCGCTATTAATAATATTTAGTAAAATATTTTTGGCGCTGTAACATTTTAAACAACACCAAAAAAAAAACTTGTGCGGCTTCGAGAGGGACTTTAAGGGACCGCTTGCAAATTAAAATTATTCATCATTGTGTTATAACATTTCGGGTTTTTTTTAATACTTTACATGAGGAGGTATTTCTATGGATTTGGAAATATTTTTATTGTATTGTTATTTTTAATCAATTTTTCTTAGATTCTTTTTAAATCTTTTTGCTTAAATAATTTATAATTTGAAGAATTCAGATTTCATAGGATTGTGAATATTTTTGTGCACAATTTGGCGAAAAATGTACGCTTTCTGTTTCAGATTATATAACATTTAATATCAGTAAGAAAATTAGGAGAATTCACTCATAAATGGAAAAGTGAAAAAAAAAGTGAAAACATTTATGTTCTTGCGCAACTAATATTTAATTCAAAATCAAATTCCAGGTGTCAACAAACGAAAATTTAAATGCTTCTTTTTTAATGTAAAATTTCTATTATTAGAATTATTGGACCACAATAAAAACGGACACCCTGTACATACCGTTACTGTTTAGCCGTTATAGGATACACATTATTCGTATACAGCATGTTATTATTGTTTTCATTTATATGTAAAACTTATTCTTCATTTGAGTGATTGTTTTTTAATCAAAAAAGTGTCTCTGTATTAACACTTTTATTACTGTTGTTTACACTTGCCTTCAGAATCTTTGTCTTAAAACAGTTGGTTATAATCCCATTTTAATTTTTTTTATTTAGTAATAAAAAAGACTTAATCCCCCCCCCCCTGTTTTTCTTTTATCTTCTATTATATTGCTATTAATATTTACGTGCAATTTGAATATTTATTTTATACTTTTCTCTTAAATTTATAAACTTTAAAAAATTGCATTTTTGATTTCATCAAAAATTCTCCTTTTTCAAATTGTTCTTTAAAATAAATTTGTATACAACCCAAATTTGAATTGAACAGTTACAATTTGTAACAATATAATAACAGTTATAATTCGTTAGATTTAAAACAATGGGGTTTTAGCATAATTGCTAATGGTGCGTTTTAATGTGTCAAAAATATTTTACTGAATGTAACTTCTAGCACCAGAGGACATAAAAAAAGTTAAATTCTTAATATTTTCAAAAATATATTTATTGACTCAAACAGTATATATATAT
>JAPMOR010061780.1:0-22960 GCA_026543865.1 Argiope aurantia | reverse complement strand
GGTGCACATTCCCGGCCTCCAAGGTATACACGTGCCAAATTTGGTAGCTGTAGGTTGAATGGTCTGGCCTGTAGAGCGCCAACACACACACACACATTGAGCTTTATTATAAGTATAGATATAGATATAGATTATAGATATAGATATTTTCTTTCCCACAAATACTTAGCTCATTTAATTATCATTTTCATTTATTTTTTTTATCGTCTATAAGTGTTTTTTGCATGGTGTCACAAGTTTGATTGACTGAAAATTTTATCCCATTTGAAGGTAGATTATATATGTTTTAAATTTATATAATTATATATTAAAAAGGATAATTTTTAAACATACTTCTTTTATGAATGTAAAAGAAAGGGTTAATATATATTAAATAATTATATATTAAAAGGTATAACTTCCGAAATGTATTCACACAAAAATTATTTTTACATCATTTTAAAATCCAAACAATTGTCTTTCAAAGATGCCAGATTAGCTCCTGTAAATTCCTTAGTCTAGGTTTAATTAAGTTTCAAAAATGTATGTAAGTATATATTTCGTAACAATATACTTAAATATAATTTGAAAAAAAGAAAAACGATATCGTTTTTATTATTTCACCAAATATTTGATCGCGTGCTTTACGTCCATCGTCGAAAGCTAAAGAAGGATTCCGTTTGGTATCTATGTATACGAATAAAAGGACGAATTAATAAATTGAAGTGACGATACCGCTAAATAAATTTAGAGTTAATAGAGCTATGATGTTATGAAACTAGTCACCATCATATGAGCAATGAATGGAACATGTGCAAGATCACTAAAATAATACAGCTTTAATGTCTTATGGAATAACAGACATCAAATCTTATCTAAACGATTTAACTGAAATTAAATATATCTGGCTCGCCAACCGATCGCCAAAGATGATTAGTTTAAAAATAAAGATTTGTCCACTTTCGTCATTTAGACGAAAATAAAGTTTGAAAATTTGGTGAAAGAATTTTCAAAATTTTTTACGTCTAAATGACAAATCTTTATTTTTAAAATTTTTATTGCATTTTAATCGAAGCATTTTTAAAAGTTATTATTAATTTAATATTTCATCATCTAAGAAGATTCAAACCCCTTTGTGTGAATTAGTTCACAGTCTTTATCTGTTAAAGATTCCTGTAAACATGAAAGATTCCCACCTTTAACAAGTTCATTAGCTTTTACTTAGATATTAAATTTGCCATGAAATATACTTATATCCAAGTTGATAATAAAATTTACTATTCATATCACCAAGGAATCCTCAAATCAGGGGTCTTTCAATGTTATTCCCTTCCTCAGAAGCCAATGAAAACAAGCGGCTGACTAGGCCACATTTAAGGGAGAAAGCACTGACGATTTTCTACATCGAAACCGGTTTTAGAATGGAAATCGAGGAAGAAGAGATTTGTTGGAATGGCTTTCTACTTTCCAGTCCAATGAATAAGAATTAACAACTCTTCGATCGTTTACAAAAAATCTATAGTTTATAAATACAAAATAAGTAATAATAATATCTTAACAATAAGGAGAAGAAGTGATACCGTTCACAGTGGCTTTCGTTAGTAAAAAAGACGTGAAATGGTTTTGGACCACCCTGCCTATACGAAGAAGATATGAATATATGTTAGAGTAAGCTTCATCACTTTTTAATTTCTCATTTTTATTATCTCATATTAAAGCGATTCGATTATTTATTTGTAATTTCTAACTTTCAGTTTTTATGGTAAGATTCTTAATAAGAATAACTTCCATTTTCTAATATTATTACACCCAACGCTTATCAATGCAATATGCCATTTTTTGAGTCAATGCAGTGAATTTAAAAAGACAATCCAAAATTAGAGTAGTTGTGTAAGATATTTCTACACAATTACTCTACTCAAATACTCAATTAGCATAATTAAGACAGGCATTTTAGTCTTGCTGACTCAGTAGATAAGACGCCATCTACAAACTAAAAGGTCTCGGGCTCAGATTTAAAAGTAAATGAAAAGCAAATATCATTGCAGAATTAGGTTAAAAATAATGAAGATATATGTTAAGAAAAGAAGTATTTTTCTTGCTGGAATAAGTAAATATAATTCAGATTATTTATAGCATTTACAGTTAATTTGGTAAATACCGCGAAAACTATATTATATAATATCGGAACACAATATTGAACAATAAAACAAAAGTCTTAATGTCACGAGCGTCTTTGTTTATTTTAATTATTTAAGTTTTAATTTTGAATCATTTTTGTCTAAAAACTAAAAGATGAGAGGATGTTACGAGCTTCGCTGGTGCAGAGCCAAAATTAAGCTCTCTGTTGCGCGCGAAATAAAGGTGTGTTTTTTTAAGAATGGCAATATTTATGGAATTAGAATTGTAACTATTATTCTTTAGTACAAAAATAAATGGAGTCAGATTAACATGATTGTTATTTTGTCATATGAAAACACATCATTAAAGTATTTGAAGTGGAGAAACGACTAAATATAATAAAATTCAAATGGACTCTGAACACTTACATTTTAGGCTGCTTCAATATGCTAAAACATTGTTTTCCAAATTTTACTGTCTTAACAATATTGTGTGCTACTTTATTCGTCGAACAAACCGTTAAATTTGATCGGACTATTTTGAAGAGACTGCGAAAATTCGGTATGCAATATTGTTGAATCTTATCAACTCAAACTGATTTCCATAAATTGACAAAAATAACCGTTTGGTATTTATTGTAGTTATTTTTAAATGTACCCAAATCATTTTTATTAAATATGAGAAGCTTAAACCTTATCATTGAATTAAATTATGAAGAAGACAAAAATTGCTTTAAGAATGTATGAGTAATTCTTGAAAAGTGCAAGTTACTCGAAAAATAAAACTACAATGAAGACGAAACCGAACAATAAGGCTTAAAATGTCTGCGAAAGTATTGGGGAAAGTATTGGGGAGGGATGAAATAACTCTATGACGTTTAGTAGAAGCTTTGTTATCGCAAGTTCGTTTAATAACACTAATTATTTCAATAATATATTCTTTATTTTATTAAAAATGTGAATCTTAGATCAGATTAGATAAATCTGCATATTTATATTGATAGAGTGCATAAGAAATAAAGATTTTGATTCCAATTCACAAAATTTCAATTCAAAATCATATCATAATCTCCTTTCTCTTGAATGAAATTATCTGCCATAGAGGTGATATAATTCTAATGAACTTTTTAAAAAATTGCTTACTCTAAAAAAGATAAATTATTGGACAAAAGAACTGCTCTCACTTCGCACTTAATGGTTATTCTTAATGAATATTTAAAATTTGTCGTTGAAAATCGTTATTAACACTAAAGCTACCACGAGCGGGTCATTTGACCCGCTTCCAATGGCAATTCCAATGTATCGGTGAAATGCCGGTAGGTTTAGTGTTAAATTTATTATTACTGTAGCATAACTGTATGCCTCTCAATATTTCCAATAATTATGCTGGGCTGACATCTACCTGATGACTGAATGAATTTTAAAATATACGGAACAAACAAGGATGTGACATATAAAACATTTAATAACAGCACAATTTTACATCAAGAAGATTTTCAGTACATATACTAAAAGTGGAAATAGATAAGCTGATGTCAGTTCTGATTGGTTCTGGTTGGTTGGCTAGGGGATGTCATTTGCAATATCGCCTGCCCTTTCTGAAGAGCTGAAAAGCTATTAAAGTCACTAAGTCTCTTGAGTTTCTTACTGGATGTGACATGATCTTACTGGTGATATTTCGATTCAAAGTCTTGAATCACGATAGAAAATAACAATCGATACAGTCTATCCAATGGAAGCTCTCAAACAAGAATTCAATTATGCAATCTGTGAATGGGTGAAAAGTGAACGGACCGGTTATTCTTAGAATTATCGTATCATTGAATCGCATATCACTGAAAGTGGAGTTATCACAGGAAAGTGCTCATAACTATGAAGTCATCGCTCCGCTATGATAACCGCTCCGTTTGACTTTTCGATATTGGCATTTGACAATGGGGTTGAATGCAACCCCATGAAGATCATTTATAATTGCCTGTGACATGACTCTCTAATGACATACATTCCTTTCACTCTGCAGGCGCCATCTATTGGCAGAATATGGAACTAAATTGAACATTTTAAAGAAATGACTTTTTTTAATTCAATTTTTCAAAAAATGGTTGACTCTAATAAATAAATCAAATTAATAGTTTTGAAAAAAATTTAAATTTAAAAGTAAGCTGAAATAGATAAATTAATTTAATCACACGTTACTTAAAATAGTAAATTAAGTATTAATTACAATTAATAAAATTTATATTTTATAATAATTAATAATTTTTAATTAATAATATTATTGAAATAACAAATATTTGGAACGAATATTTTAAAATAACAAAAGCAAAATTATTTGGTATTCAAAAAGTCGTGGATTATGCATCTATAACCTCAATTCTATCTGATATATAATCTTGATGAAACTTGTTCAAGAATCTATTCATGCTATATGTTGTTGAGGATTGACTTTTTAAAAAATCTAATAGGATTCTAATTATTTTACTTCTTTATTCCAATTTAAAAATTTTACAAAAAAAAGTTGTCATATGTTGCAGTGGAAGATATCTGACGTCATTGATGATTCTAGATGTTTCATTCTAAACATTTTTGAATTACCTTTTTAATTTTATAAACTTAATATTTTTACATTTTCAACTGTAATTTTATAAAATATAAATATATTATAATTTTCTTCCTAAATTTGGGATGTTACATAATTGAAGCATTCGCTCGGTTTATATTCTGATACAAGATCTCAATCGATATCGAAGTTTACCGAATGTGTTGTGTAGTTGAACTTAAAAATTTATAACTTCTTGATCCTGCTTCAAATAAGTAAGCTGAAGTTGTTTTCTTCAAGATTTTTATACAATTTGTGTATTTTTTATTTAAATAATGATCTGATTCAATTAGTTGTTAATATTTTGGTAATATTAATTTGTTTCACTTTCCCAAGTACATGAAGGACAAAAGGTCTTATAAATGCGTTAATGTGCGTCCTATAGTGCAATCATTAATTGATTTTAAAAAATTTTCAATTTTTAATTACTGTTGTTGCAACTGTCAATATATTACTTAATGCGCTAACAGTCGTAAAATTACAATATAAATAAAGCAGTGTTTACTTTCAGTTATAGAATTGTAATAGTTTTCAGCTATGGAATTGGATAAATTTTCTGTATTATAAGAAATATTTTTTAAAAAGTCAGTTTTTCATAAAAATTTTTTAAAACTAGAATTTTTTTTTAATTTGATTGTAATTTAGTGAAGTCATAATTAGCATAAGTTCTGCTATCATTTTAAGTTATTAACTTAAAAAGTTGCATTTTATATGCTTCTTAGTTTCATATAGGTATTTTGGGTTTCCAATTGTTTTGGAATAACTACTACTCATTAGATTGGTCCTCAGTAGCTTCTAATCAAACATTCAATCATATTCTGTATAAAATAATAAAAAATACTTTTATTTATTTATTTATTTCCTGAATATAATAGTTGTAGAAACTATGACTCATTAAAAATACTTTTTAAAAAAATCTCTTTATTAATAGATATTAATTTCAGTTATAAAAATTAAATATTATGTTAATTAAGGCAATTAAAAATGAAAATTTTATGAAAATAAAGTTATTTTGTGTATAACTGTAAGTATTCTAAACTAAAATCATAATATTATACTATAGTATATTCATTCTTGTTATAAAACATTTAATGTGTAAAATTATTTTATATCTGTTAATACAAAGTATAAATTACATATTAAATAATTTAGACAGTAAAAGTTATCTGTTTTTATTATTTTGTAATGCTTAAAATCTACTACTACAAATTTGGTGAAAAAAGTTATTTGAATTGATCAACTGTTAGGGAAATAACTTCAGAAAGGAAGAAAAAAAATGCATCATAAATATATATATTTTTAAAAAGCATTTATGTAAAGAAATTATATTATCACTAAAAAATATATTAAAAGAATAAGATTAAGCTTTTTCCAAAAAAAAAAAATGTTTGAAATTGTTGCATTTTGAAAATTAATGAGATACACTATTACATATATGTGAGTATAAGGATTCTTTTTAATCCTTAGAAATCTAACATGTTTAAATACGATAAATTAATATAGATATTTAAAATTATTTATTTTCCTTTGAGATGCCATGGGAAAATTTAATTAAATTTTTTATCATGTATTAAAAATTAATAATTTATAAAAAATATTAGCTTTTGGATTTTTAAAAAAATTATTTGAGTGCTATTTTTGTTTTGATAAAAAATAAAAGTTGCAGCTGAGAAGAAGATTTTAATATAAGGAGACCTCGACGAGTCACCTGTGACTAGACCACCAATAACATACTGCCCAATATCATCTACATGATTTTCTGACCCAATCTTTGCCAATTACTTCTATAATGTAAAAATTCGTGCTTCTATTTTTCTATTTGTTTTTCTTACATATATATAAATTAAGCTTCAGTATCTCAGATGTAGCAAAACTTTCTTACTATGTAATGTCATTATGTAAAGTTTATCCAATTATCATGACCGGAGGATTAGAACCTTTAAATGAAGCACTCTGCCTCCATCCACAAACTGAAAAAATCATTTGTTTCACTAACTTCTATAATTTGTTTAATTTTAATCAATATGACAAAATTTGTATTATTAATTCTTATTGTTGCAATGAAATATAAACCTTATTTTTCATTTACTTGTTTCAAATGCTGCTGAAGTTATGATTAAAAAATATTTACTATATCATATTTATTTTTCTTTTATTTTGTTATGCATCCATCTTTTGAAATTCACATACAGTGAAATACCTTATAAATATTGCCTATGAAACATGTTTGAATTGTTCAGATATGAAGTGTATGGAAACAATGGTCTGAAAGGGATAATTCTTGATTATTTGGTGCATTCAGTTAAGTCTCATTTTTATCTATGACATTTTTCAAATTTTCACTAAAAATTATAATATTGTAACTTTATAAAATGGGCATATTTGAAATTTTGATTTTATTGATGGGATTAAATGAAGGAAAAGTTCATTACAATATTTGTAGGAAGGGAAACACATGGATTTGTGAAAATATTTCTAGTGCTGACTGTTAAGTACAAGTCATTTTTACCATGATTTGTGACAAGTTTATGAATGATATAAGAAACTGATATTTAAAATATTCACTTACTGAAAAAAACAATTTTGAGCAGAAATAAGCTTTATGAGTAAATGAATGCATTAACACATTTTTTTTTATTTCAGTATCAAAATAAACTTTAAAAACTTGTTATCTCAACTTAACTTATTATCTTAATTATTTTTCCAAAAATATTTAGATAGTAATATTTTAAATAAAAATATTATCAATAAAATATTTACCTACTATTGACAAAAGATTGTTTTAATATTTTCGGAACTTTAAAAAAAATGAATGGGAAAGCAAGAATTTGAAACAGAAAATCATACGAATTTTTTATTCTGAAATTTTCATTAACAAATTGTATCTTTTTAAAATGAATGCATATTTATATTGTTATCGTATTATCAAATAATTATAAGTTTTTATAGTATATTTTAATCACAGAACTATATATAATATATATCATGTTATTTTCATTTTAAATAATGTGCGAGAAAAACACTTAAAACTAAAAATTGAATGAAATTGAAGTAAAATTCTTTGAATGTAAATGGGATGTATTATATTCGTGATGCATCTGGATGAGTAATAATTTTTCTAAATTATTTATTAAATAAATTTTTCAATTGATTATGAAAATTTATAAAATAACTATACACGATTTTTAAAAAAATTGTATTCTCTACAAACAGGATAAGAGAAACCGAATTCTTAGTTAAAAAACCACAAGATATTATTGTACGCTGACAGATTTACTTCTTGAATTGCCTCTCAGTTCTATTCAAAATCCCTGGTGTTTAGGGAGAGGTGATATGTGAGAAGGGAGAAAGCTTACCTCCTATTAATCGTCGGAGGAAAGCAAACATACCAAGCCGATTTAGAAACCTTCTGTTAATTTTAATTTAGCAAATTGTGTTCAACCTTTATCCTTACTTTTGCCATTTTAAGAAAGTTCTGAAGCTAAACAGTCGGTGCTCAAATGGGTTACTGCATATTTCAGCTTATTTAAAAGCCATAAAGTTTATCAATGCACTTTTCTGATCAGTCTGAAAACTCATTTACTAGGAAAATAACATTTAATTTGATAGCACACAAAATTTTAATTATCTTTTTTATCAAAAATGTTAATTTTTTTTCTGTAAAAGAAAGAAATGCTTAGCAGTTATTTAAAAAAATGTTGAAAAACTAAAATGTTACTTTAATAATTCTGATTTAATGAAAAAAAAATTAAGATTTTCAAAAATTATTTGCTCTGTTTTACTAATATATTTATTGTTAAGTATGTATATAGTTGTATGTTTATGGTACAAGTATTCTGAATGATTTATAATTATGCTTGAATTTTACTGTATAAAATGTTTCGTAGTATTTGAAATGTGGTTGCTGTTATCCTTATATGTAGTATTCATTTTGATAGCATTTTTTTTTTTTTTGCAGATAAACCTCAGCATGGCTGGCCTCATATCAACTGTTTCTCAAAGGGGAATTCTTCAGATGTTGAAGGACCCTATGATGCTTAAACACATTGCTGCTTTCCATGGGCGTGCTAGAATTGGTGATAGGGATGTCGTTGGTTTTGGTATGAATGGAGAATACACATACATTGACAGAGTGGACTATCCTATGCCAGCCATTCGATTCAGGGAGAACACTCCTGAATCCAAGGCTCTAAGAGAAAAGGAAAAAGGAGATTGGAAGAAATTGACTCTGGAAGAAAAAAAAGCTTGTAAGTTAGGCTTTATATCTTGATATAAAATGTTGTATGTGGTGTCAAAAAAGGCGATAGATTTTTTTGTGTGTGTGACTAACGGCATTATTGTTTTGTTTTTGTTTTTTTAATCACAAACTTCCTCTTTTTAGGCTTGAACTCAACTATTTCTGGTGTAAAGCAACTTCTTTTTACAAAAAAAAAAAATGTTTGATATTGAGTGTACAATACTTCTTACTAATCAATTTTAGAGATGATTCAAAGAGGATCAATTAGAGAAAAAAAAAACTGATAGGCTTAATTGAGCTAGAGAACATTCAGATCAGTGTTAATATAGGTTTAGTCAATGAACATCAAATCGTCTTGTTTCACAAATTGACATTATGACTAAAGTGTATAAATTTTGTCAAATTCAAATTTAAAAAAAAAAATTCTGTTACATTAGTAAATTTCATCTTCCAAATATAATAAAATCTCTTAATCGAACAATTCTCTGTTTATCAATGACTTCAAATAAAGCACAAAATCAAAGCGCTAAAAGAAATTTGTTTAGATTTATTAAACAATTTCAGCCATTGGCAGTTGTATGTAAAACTTTCAGGATTAAGATTTCCCGATTCTGCCACTGTTTTTGCCACTCTAAAAAATAGGCAATTGTATGTAGGGAAACTTTAGATATTTTAATTTAAGAAAAAAGATAATTAGTTATATATAATTTATATTTTGTATTAAAATATTTACTCTTTAATTGAATATTTAATAATTTTTACGCACATGGAAAGGTTTAAAATATATTATTTTAAAAGATGGAGGAGCTTCAAGATATTTATTTTTGATGAATAATAGTAGATAGGAACAGTGGCAGATTCCCTATATAGTTGATATTTAGGATATCACCAATTTGTTAAACCTTTTGTATCACCAAACTAACCGATTGCTAATCACCACATGACTCTCTCTGGTAAATCCACCTTTTTACCACCCTTTGAGTTCCAGATAATTATCAACTATTTGTTTGTTATCTTAGCAAATTGTTGGAATGGATGGTTGGTGCCAGATTAATGCAGGTTTTGGACTGAAATTTAATAGCAATATTGGTTTGCTGATAACACTTTATCTTTTCTGCTCAATGTGTACTCACTTCGGAGCTCTATGCTGTCTTTAAAGTATTTCTACATTGAAATTTGAAAAAGCCTTTATTTATACCTAAGAGTATTATTTATTCCTTTAAGCCAAAGGGCATTAGAAATGGTAAACGTAGTTACTATTCTTTAGTAATGAAATATTTGTGTGCTCACAAAAATAACAAAATCAATTACTGTTGGAATCTCTGGTAATGAAACCACAAATAAAGCTGTGAATACTTCCAATGAATCCAGAAAGTGTTTGTTCCTTTGATTGATACCTTGCAGACTATTAAAATCTTCCAACAACAAATATGACAACAAATCTGGGACAGATAAACAATCTGCTTTCAAAATCTAGCCTTTAATCGAATAGGATTACTGTACCACTAGTAAAATACAGGGAATTATCTATTAAAAAAATCTATATAACAGTTAAAATGTTGGTAATTTTGAAATTTTCCTTAAAATCTGGAAAAATAGTGGCGATTTTATTTTTTTCCCCCATCTAAAAAAATGATCTTTTTAAACATTGGATGAATAAAATATTGTTAACTCAGCCCAAAATAAAAAACTATTTATAATTTCAGCTGTAAAACTTGCTCTTTTTTCTCTACATAGATTAGCCCAATTTCTGACTGAATTGTGATTACAGGCTTCTTGAATATAAAGTGGAACAGAGTGTTTTATATTTATAAAGAATATTACAATATATATATTAAAATGCATGGCCAAAAGTTCTGATGTTTTAAAGGCTGCATCTTAATTAAATCCATATTCATTGAAAAACTATGCAGTATACGATGTGAAAAGTGAACGGTTGATTTGCTTCAACTTCTTATTAAAAAACACAAATTTCTATTGCACATTCAAAGTATGGAAAGATCCAATTTGAGGTTTTCCTGAAAAAATTAAAATGTGAATATAAAGAATGGCTTGATTTATTTAATAAAGAAATTTGTTTACATAATTTATATTCTAATGTTATGAGGTCCGAAGAATTTTCTGATCTTCGGTAAATTGTAAAAATATTTCTTGTATTGTTACATGGCAATATAGCTGTGGAATGCAAATTTAATGTCTACTGAGATATGCTTGTTGAAAATTTGAAAGAGGATATTTTAATTAATCTGAGAGCTGTGTATTATGTCATAAACCTTTATGGAGATGTCTTAAATGTTACGATCTCCAAAGATTTGCTTTATTGTGTAAAATTAGCACATGTGAGGTATTATAAAGCTTTAGAAAAGCAGGACAAATTCTTAACAAAGGTAAATCAGCTTTTTAAATTAAATTGATTCTTCTCAAATATAGGAATCGATTAAAAAATGCTTTTTGTTTGTTTGTTAAATAATGATTAGATGGTTTCTATCAGGATAGCAAGAAAGTTTATTTTGTGTGTGCATTTTATTTATTTCACCCAAGTGCATCATTTTTCGTGACATTAAATTATACAGCATGAAAAAATTGATAACAAAATGTTTTCTCCTTCTCATTCCTGAGATATTCTAATTTAAGCACTTCAAAATATTGAAATAACCAAGTTTCTCTTTCAAAGTTGAGTAAATTCTCAAATGTAAAAATGATAATAACCTTGTTCTTAAGGCATTGGAATCCAAAAGAGGATTCCACTTAGCTAAAGGCAACTATGCAGGTAAAGAATTTTCAGAAACTTGGAGTAAGGAACACATTTTTAATCTACCACCACTTTTGCTCTGATCCAGCTCTTATATATTATTTGCAATTGCATTTTAATTATAAATCAATATTTAATGTACATGCAAAAACTTTCTTACTCAAATACAAGCCCATTTTGGTACATTAACTGTTGATTGGACACTTTTAAATTTTTGTGTTATTTTTTTCATTCACAATTGCAACTTTAAAATTCATCTTTTTAAAATGATCTACTTTTAACACTAGACTTACTTTAACTACTACTATACTACTTTTAACACTTAACTATCTCGCACTGGTTTCAAATTTTATTGCGATCTGAAATATAAGAATGTTTAGCACAGTGTGGCTAAAATATGTATTTTTTTTTAATTCCTTGTTAATCAATTTTCTTAGTCTTAACAATTGTTTGACCATGGTTTTGTATATTTCCTGAGCCTTTAAAAATCCTAATGTAAATTCAATTTAGTTATCACAAATTATTTAATAAATATTTTGTAATTTTTTCATTTATTTTTGCCCTTAGCTGTATATTTTAATAGTTCATTTGTATAGAATTCACTTACTACCATGCACTTTTAATTTTTAGCTTATTTTAAGTTTCAGTTAAAAAATTTAAACACATATATCTTTCCTTTTAAATTAAGATTTTATAAAATAAATTATTGTAAATGAATGAAAAGCATTAATACATTTGTTATTCATTAAGAATTTTCTAGATGGACGGGGTTAAAATTGAAGAAACTATAACCATAATTATAAATTAGCTACGCTGAAGTTGAACAGTAAAAGTTAGAAAAAAGAGATGACAGGAAAGTTTCTCAAAGATGGTGTAAAGTTATTTATATGAACACAAACTCAAAATTTATTTTAATCATTTAGAACTGAAATGAAAGCCTTACTCTCTCTCTCTCTTTCTTCTTTTCTAGTATACAGGCATAGCTTCTGCTTGACATTTGCTGAACAACGAGCTCCCACTGGAGATTGGAAGTATCACATAGGTGGAACATTGGCATTTGTTGGACTCATGTTCTGGGGCTATTACCTTCTCAAGAAATTTGGTGAGTTTTATAACCATTTAACAATTTTTATAATCTTCAACAATTTATGTTGAAGTGAAAGGGATATATTATTATATCTAATTATAATACAATTGTATGAAAGTTTCTTTCTCTCTTTTCTTCTTATACTCCCTTATCCTTTTCTACAGTAAAATAAGCATATATTTTGAAAGAGATGGAAAAATTCTATATTATGATATTATTTGGAATAAAAGCCAATTACAAAGGCCAAAACCTTTGCAAAATGCACAATTGAATTGTCATTAAAATTTCAAATATTGAATACTACAAATACTGTTCTAGTTGTAATATTTCAAATTTACCAAAGGGTACTCAGCTTTTGAATGGGCCTACAATAAACCATATCAATGTTCTAGTTCAGGTGAAATAACATTTGTGGACAATTGCTAAAAAACGATTATAAATGACTAAATGGCACAGAAAAAAGTGTGATTAGATGCAAAGTTTGAAAAGTGTTCAAGGAACAAAATAATTATTTTGAGTTACATACGTAAAAGTGAAAAAAATACAATTATTGTCTGCAAGTATTCTAATTGAAAATATCAATATTGGATATGGCCACAATGGAGAGCAATGCAAGATTCCATGCATTATGGTGTGCTTTGCACAGCATTATTCAGCAGCTGTTTGAGTAATTTAACTCATTCCTCTGTGACGACTGAGGACATTCTTAGCTGTGCACTGGAAAGACATAGTCGACCAACAAGACTTTTCTTCAAAGCATCCCAAACATTTTCAATTGGAATTCAGCAATTGCAAGTTTGTCAATTGATTCTTTCATGTTCAACTTCGCATTTGAAAACAGTTGAAAAGCATCAGTTCCTTTTCAGTGGTTCACATTCATGCACTATAAGGGGAATCTACATTCCCATTAATGAAATTCTTCATGTCTATGGGCTGTGCAGCATTTTGGACCAGTTCCAGTTGGTTAGAAGTGTCACAAAATTTGCCACAATATTGCCTTCGAAGCTGATCCTGTCTCTTACAGTGGTGGTTCTATCCCTTTTGATTTAGCAAATTTAATCGTCCATGAATGAAAGACTTGCAGTAAAAGAAAAGAATAATAACCTTTTTCATAATGGCCTTCAAGTACCTGAACTGGAATACTCGCTAACTTTAATGTATGGAGGTAGGTTGCCTTTCAACTGAAACAGAGCTACTTTTGTAGGTATTTTCCAATATCTGCTTTATTTTACTACTCAACCATTATGGGCTGTGCATTTCAAGTACATATTGAAACAGTTTTTAAATAATGTTAATTAAGTGCACAGCTAGAGGGTGAAATCTAACCTCATTCATATTTCTTAGTCTTGGGATGCCTAAACCCTCCAAGTTAGTGATGGGGTTCTCTTATTCTAGAGTAGACAAACAAAGTTTTGGTGAATGAGGTATCTCTCTTACAAGCAGTATCTATTATAATGCATATATGTTCACTTATTACTAGACTCTAGGGCATTTTCCTCTACAGATTCTGCAACTGAATATTTTTTCAAACAATCTAACAAGTGTATGAATAATGCTATCCAGCAACCACATTTTTCTTTCTCTATATATATAAAGTTATGGGCAGTAGAACAACTGATGTTTGTTTACCACTTTTTGAGTTATCCTTTATTATTATTGATTATATATCTTCTTTTTTTCTTGTATTTTCAGTTTATCCTCCCATGCCTTACTCTATCAATCCTGAACACCAAGCAAAAATGCTGGAGGCCATGATCCAATTGCGTGTTGATCCCATTGATGGATTAACCTCAACATATGACTATGAAAACAATAAATGGAAAAATTAATGCAATGCTTTATTCTATATCAAGATAGGTACATATATAATTAATGTTCATTGTAATTAATTAATAAAGAAATTATCTAAAGTCATGACTGTTGTTTGTTTACAATGACGGCAGGAGAATTTTTAACTACAACCACATAATTAGAAATATTCAAGAAATCAATAGAAAATTAACTAAGTGTAACTACAGTATGTGAAATAATGGTAAAAGATATATTTGCTCCCATTGTAAATTTATAATATGGTTTCCTTTTGATTTCAAAATAGAGAATTCTCGGCTTCCATCATCTATCAAACTTCATTGAATGTATTCAGAGTACATTTCGGAATTACTGATGCCTAAAAATCTCGCCACTTCATCAATTGCTCATATCTAAAAATTTACTTGTCATTAAACACTATTTTTAAAGCTCAATAATCTGTCATGCTTTGAATGAGCCAACAGTCTTGCACAAGGATATTTTAATCCTTTCGACTAACTGCATTCAAAATATTTTCTATTTGCCTAAAATCTCAAAAAGCACAAGTTCTTATTTCCTGGACACTCAAGTACTGTATGGAACAAATGTTCTTGCAAGGACAGTCAAGGAATGCTCACCATTCTTACATTGGATCTCTTCAGAAGATATCATAGGAACAAATATCAAGTTTTGATTAGAAATTCCTCAAACCATCTCTAAATGAATCCAAACATGTG
This sequence comes from Argiope aurantia, assembly GCA_026543865.1. Lineage (NCBI taxonomy): Eukaryota > Metazoa > Arthropoda > Arachnida > Araneae > Araneidae > Argiope > Argiope aurantia. The sequence continues at coordinate 7,661 of JAPMOR010061780.1, read as the reverse complement.
CAATTAATAAAATGATCAAAATATTCAGTTACAGAATTCACTGAAAATCATGTGACTAAGCAATGCATTTTTTTTTCCAAGTTTTATCCAACAAATATCATCTAAGCATTTTCATTCTGTCTCTCAAGTACTTTGTTATCTCCTGGATGCTTAATGGATGTCAGTTTTTGTTATTACACTGTTAAAATGCTCAAATATAAAACACATTAGAATAATCTGGAAATGAAAACCGCTTTTTGATTAAGTGAAAAATAAGGATTGAATTTCATAAGATTTTATTAGTAATTATGGAGTTAAAATAATATTTAGTATTTTTTTAAAATTCAACCTCACATATAACCATCAAATCTAAGGTGCTTCTTAAGTAGTTTTAACTACAGCGTTTTCAATAAATAAAATTAAAACTGTTTGATCATCTGAAAAACTGCCTCTACAAAAATAAAAAGTTAGTATTACTGAATCTACAATAATGTCGACTTTGTCATGCTCCAATTAGAAAAGCAAATATGGTTTTTCACTTGTTGTGATGTTAAGAAATTAAAAATCTAAAGACAAAATAATCAAATAATTTTTTAATAGATGCTCAAAAAAATATTTACAGATGTTTATGATAAAAGTACATCATAAAGTAATGAAATCAAATTCATGGTCATTCACAATGGTTACACCTTCTTTCATTTGGATAACATTATTTGCATGATTTTCAAATGTAAATTAAACATCAAAAGAAATATGGTCTAAATGCTTTCATTATTAGAATAAAATAATGCACAACATCAATGCAGAACTTTTAAGTTCTCAAATTATACAGATAAAATGCAAACTTACTGCTTATTGTATACATATTGGAACTATTTTTAAAGCAAAGGCAGAAGTTGTTGATTTGTGGCTAATTAAGCAATTAAAGGTTTGAATGCTGTGAAAATTTATGCTACTTGTTTGTAGATCCATTTAATTGAAATAAAAAAAAATCTTTATCAAATATATAAAAAGTATAGATGACTGCTTAATTCACCATATGATTATATTAACATGCTGCAAGTATAATTAAATATCTTCCAAAAGACAAATCATCAAAGATAACTTTGAAAATTTAAACATGGATAATTAACAGAAACATTGTATAAAATATTTGTGCAGATATATAATAGCAAATAAATGAATAGAAAAGAATTCTCTTTCTTGCAAAAATTAATATATTCACTTTGAAATGAGCATCTATTTTCATTTGTCTTTCAGAACACATGAAACAAGAGAGATAATATTTTTCAATCAAATACTAGACAGTTTAAAAAAAAAGATGCCTGCTGATTCAAATAGAAAATTATTTGTAAAATATTTTCTTTTTGAAAAAAAGTTTATATTTTCAAAGAGCAATAAAAGAATTCAATGTATTTTATGCACCTACTTAAACATCGTATTTTCTAATAAATCATGTGGTACCAGATAATTTTTATGATATTAAAAAAATTTATTGTCTCTACTCAATTTTGTTACTTTAAGCACATTTATTAAAAGGAAAGGAATGAATAATTATAAAATAATGATTGCTGTGTCATTTTCATGAAGAGAGAACTTCTTCCACTCACCAAATTGTAACGGAATAAGCTTATAATTAAAATCAAAAGTTTACTAGATCATTCTTTTTCCAACAGTCATCATTATAGTTGATATTTTTGGTAAAATCTGAAAATTAATATTTAAATAATAATTATTATTCTGGTTATTTTCATAAATCCCATCATATCTGGCTTAGGATAAAAAAAAATCCAAAACAGGATTCATAGGAACATTCATCACCTGTTGATTTTAACAGGTGACTGACATCAGTCATTAAACAAAAGCAACTCTTCAAACTCATACAATGAAAAATATTTTATGACCAGCCTAATTCCAATAATCGGATTCTATTATGCATCAGGAATAAATCGAGGAGTTCAAGGTCAGTCTATGAAGGTGAATCTGTTATTGATATTTTCAATTTAATTAATCAAACTTTTTTTTTACATATTTATCATTTCTTTCATCAGATAACTGGGTTCTTAACAAATAAAAAATACACATGCTGGAAAATGATCTATATTCATTTCAAACAACTTGCATTGATCAAATTGCCTTTAAACAAAACTTTCTTTAGTCAGATAAAGTAGTCTTTTATAAATAAAACAGCTGGTGCCAGATTAAGCTACTTATGGGAAGATTTCTGCACACAAAAAGGAAATAGCATTAACAACTTGAGCCATTTCAGTAAGAACAAATGATTAAAAACTTAGCTGTCCCTTAACCCCATAGTGATGACAGTTTGTTAAAGAAATGTAATGAATAAAGGCAGTATAACTTGAGTTAAATACATGGAGCTTCATCTTATGTATGAGAGGTGAAAGAAACATGAAACAAATTGTACTACAGGACCATTACAAATTAATGAAAATACTGAAGCAATCAATGCCACAACAAGTAGACTTGAGTATTTTTAATTTCTGAAATTTAATAACTTTAATTTTTAAAAATAATTCAGTAGATTAATATCTCACAATGCCTCAGACATCTCAAGATAATTATTACTGCAAATAAGAATTGATAATCTGCATCCAAAATAAAAAGTCCGCTAATCCTAGAATAAAGCTCACAATAATGAATGCAATATTTCAATCTCAACATAATGAAAATCTGATGAGAGTTGGAATAAAAACGCCACATTCTTTGTAAATTTTAAAAATGAAAAGAAACCACTGTAGTGTGATAGGCAAGAGTATCTGTGAATAGAGCATTTCAAAAGTATTACAAAATTCCACATTTGGTTAACTAAGCATTCATATATGCAAGATTGTCTGCATCCCAGTTATGAAATTCGGCACTTTGTTCTTTTTCAAAGATTTGTATGAAATATACAAAGAAAGTATTAAAAATAATTGATGCATTTAGACCATGAGTATAAATCCATCACATAATTTGTAATTTCAAACAATAGGCTTGCAGCAATTATTATTTATATGCAACACACTACATAAAATGAACGTGCTTTCAACTACTAATATAAACCTGTTTAGCTCTCCAAAAATTCTTCAATTTCTAACAAGATGTCATCATTGGGAGCAGTGTCCATCTCATCAATATTCATGTCATCATCACCGAGAAGTTCATCTAAATCATCATCAACAGACATTGATCTGTCAATTAAATTATCTTTGTCTTTTTTTAAGTCATTGTCAAAACTTGCATCATTTTTGACGGATGTAGGTAATGCTGAAGAATTCAGAGTCTTATCATGGATCTCATCTAATGTATCCCATGATTTTTCTTCTGGGCTATGACTAGGTGGTGATGTTGAAGATGATAATGATGTGGGAGTAGATGCAAGGACATCATTCCTTTCACTCTCGGAAACAAAACTTTGAGGTATCATTATCGTATCTTGTTTAAGAATGGATGACGAGGAAGTCTGGAAATGTGATGATTCATCAATGGCTTCATTAGGAGCAGGTGATGATTGAATTTCTGATTCTTCAGGAAGAGACTGCAAAAGACTGTTAAAAAACACAAGTTAGCTTCAGAAGATGTTCTTAATTTAAATGTCTAAAATTATGAAATCTATGTATTTAACACTTTTTTTTTATAAAGCAACAATTTAATTGAAAACAACTATTTTGATCATAGCCATGTATAAAGGCGAGATTTGTTTTTGTGTGATAAGTTTTCTATGAAATACTCATTCTCTAAAGTAACCATTCAATGGCTGCAAACACTAGAAATGGCTATCAGCATTAAAATGCTCAATAAATTAGAAGGAATAAATTCTAAATTATGTTATAATTTCCTACAAAAGATTGGATATGTAGACACACTATTACATAATTTTAATTTTTGTACTGAAAAAAATAATTTCAAAAATCAAAAGAATATAAAGTAGGTGAATGAATCCCACATTTGTCAAGAAGGAATTGGGTATATTTTTAAAAATCTTTCTAATATATTTTGTAATGACTAGCTTAATCATAAAATTTCTAATTTTAAAAAAAATGAAATTTTTATTCTAATTATATAGTCAATCTGGCATTCAACCAGGACCATAATCACAAACCTTTTTCTCAAAAGATATACATTTCGAAAACAAAATTATTTTGCTTGACTTTAGTTAGCTCTTTCCCCATCATTGACTCTTTGATTCTGCAGCAGGATTTTATATTTGCAAGGTAATGCAAATATAAAATGGAATTTTCTTTTTTTTTGAATGAATTTTCTTTTCTATGAATTTCAGATTTTACTTTATGTGAAAAAGGATTAATAACTACCTTCAAGGTCAGTGATTGTTATTATTTTTTAAACTTTAAAATAATATAAATTAAAATAAGTACAAAGCAAATGCAAGCACTGGAATAAAAAAATTATTATTTCAGTATAAATTTTTTTAACATTACAAATTAAATTTTATCAAATAGGAATAAGAAATTTAAAATATAAATAATAAACACAAAACAAATAAGTTACCTGAAATTATGAAACATAAGAAACAGAATTTTTAAAATTATTTTCATCTCGCGCACAGAAAAAATATTCTAAAAATTAATTTTGCCCAAACTCCCATTTTGATCTAGAGCTTCTAGGATTCTATAAGGAATTATTGAATAATTTGTTAAGAAATGAGAAACCCATAAGGTAAAAGAAAAAAAAAAACTTATTTACAAAGAATACTAAATGAAGACATGGCAGTTTTCTTACTTTTCTCCAATTCTATCAACCCGATTTACTGGATCACAGTTATCTTTTGAAGTGGTATCAAGCTTAATGATTTTAGATGCTGTGGAGCATGGCTCATCATCACTTTTTCTTTTACCTAAAAACAACAATGTATGGTTAGTTAAATACAATTAGTTAATTTCCTAAGCAATGAATTAATATCTATTGATGAAAGAATTTAAATATTTCTCCTTAAATTTTAGGATCATTCAGAATTTAACAGAATTATGCAGTTTTAAATCATATTACTTGTTCTAATCAATGCAATTACAAAATCTACAGGGTGTTTCTGAACTCTATGCATAAACTTGGAAGGAAGGTAGAAAACTTCAATAAGAATCAGATCATATAGGAAAGTAGGATTTCCACTGGAATAGGTGGCACTCTAAGTAAGTCTTGATATCAATATGCACAAGTTCCTCTTTGTATCCAGCAACAAAGTGAGGAGATCATGGATCGTTCCACCAACTATTGTGAGCAAAATCCCAGCATCATTGTACTTGCATTTTGCTACTGCAACAGCTGTATCCAATCAAGTGTGTTACAAATTCAGCAGAGCAAAGATTTATGTCCTTTTCATCTTCAAATACTGCAAGCAGAAGATTACCACAATGTCTTGCATTTGCAATGTGGTTTCTTCAAAAAAGTGTGCCACCCAGGTACTTCCTATGTTTACTAATGAAGTGTTCTTTCACATAAGGGACTGTTTAATACTCGCATCATGCACATGTGGGTCATAGACAATCCACATGGAATAAACTAGGTGTTTCATAACACTGATTTAATGTTAATGTATCAGCAAGAATCAGTTGACTCTTTGGTCATCCCATTCATCTTACAATTTTGAATGAATGCTCATACATATCTTACTTTTCTTAAGGAGGTCTTTCCAGAATTGTTATGCAACCTGTACTCATTAATAGTGTGAGTACAAGTTCGACACCAAATACTGATATCTACATGATAGGGGTCCATTTCATTATGGAATTTCCATATGTGATCATGTAGACAGCACATTTGTAGATTAATTGGTGACCTGATTTATTACCTCTTGATTTTTATTTGTATAATAACTAAATTGCAATATTGTAAAAGGGCACTATTTTTTGCACAATAAAGAGCTGAACACTATTATCTTAAAGATATTCTTGCTTGCCTTTATGTTTCCTTATCACTTAAAGTTGGTACTTGGGATTCTACTTTCTCATATGATTCTGATTCCTATTTATGTTTTCCACTTACTATCAACATTTGTACATAGAGCTCTGAAACATCTTGTAGAGTAAACTATACACTGAAAATAACTTTTCATTTATTATAAATAAATAATGTAGGTAATGATTCATATCAGTGGAATCAGTGGCAATGATTCATATCATATTTACTCAAATCTGTAAAAACATTCCCTGTTTTGTTTTTTTTCTGTATGCATATGCAATATAAGAAGAACTGCACAAACAGCATTCATGTGCTGGTTATAATGGAAAAATAGTAGCCCATAATAGAAAAAGCAAAGGAAGGAAGCAGCAATTTAGCATTACTTGAAAGAAGAAAAAGAAGTATATTAAAGGAGTATATTTACATAGGGAGGGAGGAGCCAAAGAATCTCTCTATTCATTGTCTAGAATTTAGCAAGACAAAATTTATATATTAAGGGCGAACAGATATTAATTACATATTATGCTCTTTAATTGTAAGCAACACAAAATTAAGGACCAACAAACATTTAAAGAACCTCAGAACTTCTGCAGCAGTATACACTTTTAAATTTTCTCAGGAAAAATCTTCAACTGGATTGCATGTTCTGAATGCGCAACAGAAAGCAAATCAGCCATTCACTTGTCGCATAATAATGCCTTGTTCTTCGATAAATAAGGATTTAAACAAGATGCAATTTTTAAAACAAACTTTTAGGACATGCATTCAAATATTTTTTATACAGGATTGCAACTCCAATCTGGAAAGAAACAGTCCCTGTACATATATACAATATAAGAGGAAATGTATAAACAGAACATGCACTATTTATTATTGTATAAAGATTTCTTAAGAGATTATTGATAAAACAATGCTAATCTATAACAAATTATGTATAGTATTTTTGTACGACCTAAAATACAATTTTTAGCTCTTTTACTATAAGTGATCATATGCGAAAATACTTCTAATATATCATTGAATGCATTAAAGAATGAATGTGGCAAAACAAGTCATAATGCCAATAAAATATCAGCTCTAATGAAATCAGCTCTCTTGAACTAAAAATTGTGAAATCGGTTTATTTTCAGGCATCAAATTTGATGTTTTTGAACTTGAAGTATCCTCTTCTCATATTCCTTTCGAACTTGAAGTATCCTCTTCTCCTATATTCCTTTTAGATATAAAGTCCAATATCAATTATGCTTTTTTCGAACTGCCATATAGTTTTGTATATTTTCTTTTAGCATCATTAGCAAATGTCTGTTTTCCCATTTTATATAAACTTTTTATATTCTTATAAAACAAGCAGTAAAAAAGATTTTGCAGAACTTTTATAATTTATTTAGCAAAGTCAGGATTGATATTTTTATCTGTCAAATCCATATTAAATATGCATGTTCAGCAACTCATTGTTTAAAAAAATTCCTTAATCTACTTGGAATAAGTTTAGAATTTCACAAATAATATACAAATCATTCAATAAGCTTGCATGTAAGTAAATACACGTGAGTTTATTGAATCACTACAATGCTTCTGCAAATTGAATGCTGCTATTACCACCAAAGAAATGTATTCTCTCAAGAAGTTATAGCAGTCTCGTGCATGCTCATTAGCTGTGATATGGGAATTTCATAAAAAAGAACTGCTCTCAAACTGAAATGACTCATATACAGAAAGAAAAAGGGAGCAAGTAAATAAGGGGGTGAGTTTCTGTGATTACACAC
>JAPMOR010061773.1:0-23770 GCA_026543865.1 Argiope aurantia | reverse complement strand
CTTTGAAAATTTTCTTTAAGAATACCTGTGATGGGAGAATATTAATATCTAAACTTAAAATTTTTTTATTTATTACTACGGTTTATCATTGATGCATTCGAATCCTACAATTAAAGGCAGAACAATGCTTCATTTCCAGCTTTGTCAACTGTACGTCTCCAAAGCACTTCAAGTCAGTTGCAACATCGCATCTTCAAATTCTCTCCCTTGGCGACGTTACAATGCGCCAAAGTGAAATTTTAAACGTGAGCTGTTCTGAATGTTTAGAGATAAAAAGCAGAAACAAGTTCAAAAAATGGTGACCATTCTAAATAAGGGTTGCCACTATTTTGCAGAAGTTTTGAAAATTGGGGTTTCTCACATTTCTAATTTGATTGTGATTGATGTTGTATGTGATTATTATATTGATTCTTCAAGATGGTTTATACTACTAATGTGAGTTCTGATTTTTATTTTTATTTATTCTTTCATCTTATTTATTCTCTAGAAATAATAATTATTCTAATTTTTTTTCGAATTTATGAAATTAAGATTAATTTGTATTTCAGCTCACTTTTTGAGCTTTTACGCCGAATGAATTATTTTAAAAATCTTTTCTCTAACTGAACATTTTTTTTTTTCAATTTCTCGTGCAAGCACATATTTTTTTGGAAATAATTATTCAACGAAGAATTAACTTATTGCTTAACATTTCGAAATTTTTATTAAAGATAACATAATTTACCATTAGAAATTATATCAAATGCAACCCATAATCTAATCAATAACTAAGTGTATGATGATTATTTTTTCAAATTTGTGGAATGAATATTTTCTCTAAGTTTTTGAAGAAGCTGTTCTGCGTATGTTTGATACGACTCTGCCTATGATATGCATGCTGCAATGATGACTTTTGCATCTCGTGCTTGCGGTAGAGAAGGATCGTTTAATGAGGTTGTTGAGCGCGTTAAGCGATATCTGGAGATATAATACAATTTTTAATTTATAATTATATATTAAAATGCTTTCCATCATTTGAAAGTCTGATTTGGTTTGTCTAGTTGAAGAAATGTTTCAAATAAAAGCTCTTTTAGTACATTATGACGAATGGTTTTATTCAATAAAAATAAACTTTTTGTATTGAAGTTAGTAGCATATATTTCAAAAGGTAATTAGGAATTGAATGAGCTTCATAAAGGTAATTAATAAATTATATCCGTATAATTTTATGCGAAGCTTATTAATTGAGCAGCAAAAAAAGTTTCTTATATTGAATGTTTTATAAACAATTTTTCGACGTTTTAATTAAAACTTAAGACCACTTACCTCGAGTCATCTATGTTCCAAATCTCGAAGCACTTGAGCTCTTCGATTATTTTCAGTTTATTATAGATTGGATAAGGAGATTGAGATATCAGTAAAATGTTAAATGCATTATAAAATCCTTAGCAGAATTAGCAGTAGAATTATTGTCTTAATACGGATAAATAATAATCAGAAATTGGAGATCTGACAGTTTAGCCTTTCGCTCTTTCTTATTGTTTCTTCCCGTGAAAGCTGGGCATCGGTGGCCTAGTAATAAGGTCTAGGCTTCGGAACCGCAGGGTTTCAGGTTCGAGACCCGATTCCACCGAAGAACCGTCTTGTAAGCTGGCCTGGTGCGCGTTAAATCCGTCGGGGCTAAACTTCCTCCTACCGGTGTGGCGTGAAAGTGTGGGGAAGGGGGCCGGTTCAGGTGTCGTCCTCGTTATTTGACCGCAGCTCAATGACCCTAATATTGCTTTGAAACGGAACTTTTATAACTAAACTATTCGTAAAGAGCTAATCACACATTTGTATGACCATTTCCTATTTTAATGCAATTTAACTTTTGTCAGTCAAGTATTTACCGTTTCCTGTTTACAAAAAGTAATACTTTATTTCGTTGCCAATAAAGTATTTTCCATGTGAGCTGATGTAAGCCGAAGGATTTCACTTTTGAAGCCCTTTGGCTAAATTGGGCAATGCTCCGTTGTTCAGTCACGTGCTTACTTCATGAGTTCTAAGAAGCGTTTTAAAGTTGTCAAAGAACTATCCGCCTTCAGCTACCAACCATTCGCCCACCATATTTGGTTAATTTAGTCGGATGCCCTTTGAGGGGCATCTTATTACACCAAATGAAATTACTAATCCAATTTATGATTGCACAATGTAGAACATGCTGATTCGCTAGCTATGTTCGAAAAAGAGATCTTTCCAGTTAGTGTGGCTGCGGGTTGTGTCAAGATTTTATTTTGTGATTTCTGTGGTTGGTTTTTGTGGTGGTGGAGCGACCAACAAAAAATATATCTGGGATTCTTGAACATTCCTTTGAATCGTTGACGGCTAAAGTGGGCCAACTCTTCTAGCGCCTCTTATTTCGGTTTTCTAATTATTGAAAATATATAGATAAGACTTCTATTAATATAATTTCAAATAATTATAAAACTTCGCAGTTCTTTTAAAACTATTTCAATTTATTTTATTTAACATATATAATCGTGCTTCATTGGTCTCAAATTTTAATTGATCGCGGTGGCCAGACGATTCCATGTTCGAGATCCGATTCCACCAAGAAACTCCGTGTTAGCGGGTCTATGCACGTCAAAACCGTCGGAGCGAAATGTTCTCCCGCTAATGTAATGTGAAGTTGGAGAGGCGGCAGCCAGCTAAGGTGTCACCCTCGTCAACTGATCGCAATTCAAACTTACGAGGTTCATCCCAAAATATTCCTAGTATTTATTTGAAACAGGACATTAATGTAACTGAACTCTAAATCTAATTTATAAATTTTTTTGCTTCCTTGAATTTTTATGAAATTTATTGTCTTCAAGAATTTGCTATTTCTATTTCATCTGTTTTATGGTATGTTATTCTTCGGAAAATAGATGAGATGGAGGGAAAATTAACAATCTATAAAGAATATTTTCTTTCAATGCAATCCTACTGTTCAAATTTCGGGAAAACTTAATTTAGATCGGTTAGCATGGCTGTCCATTAGATAGTGCAATCATCCTCTTTTTGTTGTTGTTGTTGTTGTTGAAAAGCATCATTTTGCTTTGACGACTTTTCATTGTAAAAGAAGTTTTTACGATTTTAGTTTTTCTTCATTTTAATTTAAGCCAAAGAGATTTATAGGCACTGCTCTTGAAAATATTAAAAGCATCAAATTAAAAATAACTAATTTGTTGTTTTTGTTTCTGATCTCAGGTGTTATAGCTGCGCTATACCATCTCCATGAAACCAAAGACCTCTAAAAAGTCCAAAAACAATAGCAAATCTCTTAAAATCTCAAAAATTGTAAAATTTAAACATTTAAGAATGATTAGGGGAGGCTTGAACTGCCTTGCACCAAGGACATTCAGTAAAGATCCTCCGTCTGTGTTTGAAGGTGAGGGATTTGGTATGACCACTCAAGAAACGAGAGTCGTTTGTTGTTTTCTAGAGATATTCAGACGGTGACACCAACCGGGACTTTTACCAAAGTACTAAGGGGGAACAGGTGGGTCTCTTCAAAGTGCACTCGACTCCATCTTTTTGATAGAGGAGACTTCAGAATAAGTTAGTGTTGCAAAACCATGAAATATGTCTGCTGAGGCAGTCTTAGCTAAGTTATCCGCTATCTCATTACCATTTAAACCAACATGTGGGTGGACCCACTGAAAGTGTATAGTGTTCAGCGGAGAGCCTGGCAATAAGTTCTAAGATATCCATGCTAATCTTGTCCCCCACTATCGTCCAATGTGAAAGGTGTTGTATAGAGGCACGACTGTCCGTTAAAATCCAAATGTTCCCGAAGACAATTTCAGAGGACGTGTCGATATATTGAAGTCCCTTATAGATTGCAATAAGATCTGAATGCAGAACAGTTGACAGGATTTCTAATCAAAATATAAGTAGCTCCTTCAGAAGTCTCAATGTGCACGCCACTACCAGAAACGCCAACATTTCCTTTACTGACATCAGTGAGCATTTTCAGAATCGAAGATGGAATGCTTTGAATTGTTTCCAGAGACATTTGTCTGGTCAATTCAGGTAATTCTGACCAAGAGATCAGTATGGAAATGAATTCGATCAGGGTAAAACTTAAAATTCCAATAAGGCTTTAAGGAATGTGGTTCCACATCTCCAGAAGGTAGACCCATCTCTTTTGCGAAGCGAAAAGAACCGTTTCTTTAGACGCTTATTATGCCATCAACGAAGATAAGCAGAAGTTCTGTGCTGATCATTGTAGCTCAAGAGCTTGTTGTAATATTCTGAAAGACAGTGGCTTCTTCTCAGAGAAAGAGGTGGTAGATCACTCTCGTACAGTACAATATCATTAGGGCAGCTATTACGAAGGCCAGTAATTATTCTTGAAGCATTTAACTCTAATTTGTATTAAAATATTACGCAAATTTCAAATTTAATATAATTCTTAATTTGTACAATATGTTTCATAAAATTTCATTGATGGATCCATTTCATTGATAAATTTGAATTAGTTTCTCTTTTTTTTCTCGCATTTGAAGTATTTAAAATCGAAATTGTAACTACAAGGTTTCATTTCAAACCTTCTCATTTTTTCAGATATCCTTGAATTTTAAACCCCACGTTTTCGGTATTTTGTCAATAGATCTGCAGATGTATGAACCAGATAAAACAAAGCGCAACAAATTCCATAGATAAAATTTGACAAATGGTCTAAGATAAAAATTGTAAATCGATCACTTTCTGGATCAAACTGATTAATGGAAAAAATGGACTTTCTCTTAAATTTTGAATTTCTTGAATGTACCTTTAAACCAAAAAATAGTTAGCAGTTACCAAGACTTCCACAACTTTCTTACTGTGGTTTTTATTAAATCGTATATTTAGACGCAATGTTTTCAAACAAATTCAGATACTTATTAAACGAAAGGAATAATTATATTTAAACTTTAAAATGAAAAATATTTTTTTTTTATTATTTGAAAGAAAGTCGGATACAGTTAAAAAAAAATCGATTTCCAAATTTGCATTAAAGGTGAGTTGAACAGTTGAGGTTTGATTTACGCATTGAAATTCAAAATAGTTGCAAATATTAAATTTTAAAATTATTTGTTGGTACAATTATATTCTCATTAAAAATATATGTATGAAAGACACATTTTAATTTTTACTGTTATACAGTAATTTTTTAATCCGTTTTGCGATCGCAGCTGAAATTGGGAGCACAAAATATTTCAAAGATGTCACTGTTAATATATTTTTACTACGCAATGAATTTTATTGATTAGGAATAGTAGTAGGAATAATAGTAGTAGGAATTTATCTCGAAGAAATAAAACTACCCACAATGATTTTATAGAAGAAAAGCGATATTTAAGCAGTAATTGAGAATATTTTATTCTTTACGATTTCTTAAGTTACTTCGAACATAGTCTTGATGTAACTTTCAGTTAATTTATGTTTAAAATTCAGGTACAAATATAAGAAATCTGTTTTATCCGGGAATCTAACAAATGGTTGCCACTGGGGGATAATCTTTCCTACAACATGCATAAATGCAATTTACAGTATAAAACATAATTATATTTTTATGTCAAATTTCCAAATTTCGGAAAATTGATAAGATTTGAAATCAAAACATGTTTCAATATTGCCAATTTGTAAAAAATTTTCCATATTGGAAAAAATTGACGAATTCCCTTTTTTCAATCAAAAATTTTATTTCACCAAGAGATTCAATTATTTCAATTGGAAATAGATTGTGCTTTTTTTCAATTGGAAATGGTTTATTTTTTTAATTCTATGGCTGCAGTTGCGTATAAATGATTAAATCGTGTGTCCATCTTTAATAAAGTTGTATAACTTCATGGTCATTTCATTATCGTATTTCGAAGAATAATCAAAACGATTGTGAATCGATGATAAGTTAGGAATGCAAGAACATATCGATATTGCTTGAATCGCATCCTGTTTCGGAAAACGGCAAAACAGCAAAAATATCAATTTGACTACCAAATGGCAAATGAATATTTTTTTGTGTGCAAAGTGGACGGAAAGATATCGAAAACTATCTTATAGTGTGATTAACGTCTTATGAAAAATATCTTTCAAATATAATTGTTTCCATGAATTTTGGACTTTCGCCACATTTCTTAAGTTGCATGTATTTATTTTTTGGTGTAATAAACAGGCCCATGTATTAAGTGAAGTTATGCATCGAATTATCTTTCCTATTGCAAAAGGTTAAAACTGCTCCTGACATCTAAATCACCTTACATAGATAAAAATATATTGTTTTCTTATCGTATAATTAATAAGTGGAGATTGATAATTTCGGGGTCAAGTTTATAAATTTGAAATAGACCAAGAATAACTGGACGCATATAAATAAATTTGTCACAAAGTGAAAACTTATTTTATTTATTTTTTTTTTTTTTTTTTGCTTTTGTTCTACTTGAAGGCTTAATTTATTTATTCAAATTTATTTTTCACTTTTTGCAGACTGAAAACGCTTCCATTAGGCCTTTCGTTGCCCTGCTAACACGTCGCGCTCAAACACAGGGAAAGTTGAGTTCCATTTTTAAATGTTTCACATCAAATATTTCAACGACATTTTGATTCATTATAACAAATACTTAATATGTTTAATTGGTTTTGTTGTCTATTTTGGTTCTTTAAAACAAATGGTTTTCAATATGTGTATTTGGCTTTCCTGCCCGAAGCTTTTAAATTCTTGAATCCGTTATCTGATTAATTATCAAAACATTCTTCTCGTGATTTTTATAAAATCTAAAAGCAATGGACTTCCTGAACATGAAATGAAAAACAAATGCGCTAGTTTGTGGATAGCAAAGTATATGGAAACTAAAAATACTTTTTAAAAGCTAGTAAAAGTATACCAAACGATTATGTGCAGAAAATTTTCTTGGGAAATGGTCTGCATTTTTAAATTTGGGCAAACGTTAAAATTTTCTGTGGAAACATGCATTTGTTGATGTGACGAATAAATTTCTCCTGATTCAGATTGCACGTTCTGGTTAATATACCACGATTGCATCGGAAAATATTTACCATTTTTGTTGAGGGTCTGTTTACATAGATGAATATATTTTATTTTTTTTCGGGACGATTGTAATGGTACTTTTTATTTGGGATATTTTAAAAGTTTGATTAAAATATCCATCGATAAGGAAAAAAGTTTGCTATATCATACGTGATAAAATATTTCCAATGAAAATTTCTGGCAAAAGTTTAATTTTTACCGCTAAGAAATTCCCACATTTTGCTCAAATTGCCTCTGGGCCTGAATCTCCCTTACTCTGAAAGCAATTAAATAGAAAAAATTTGCAGTAAGAGAAGAAGAAATAAAACTGAAAGTGCAATTTTACTGTTTAAAAGAAATTTTAATGTTAAAAATAAAATCTTACCGGATAGAGAAAAAATTAACAGATTCTTATTCTTTTGTCTCCTTATTCCTGCATTGCTTTATCAATATGCACTATACTTTTACATTCGCTTTGTACTCATAGACATGACTTGATACACCGCTTTATTTCAGACACATAAAAATGTAGTGCAATTTATTTAATGATCAATGTAAATTCGTTCTTCCATGTTTTATAGGGATATGAGCGTTTTATAAAATTCATCTGATGGTACGTATAAAGGATTTATGCATGTTATAAATGTGTAGCGCACGTTTCTAAACGTTCGTTCATTTCTTCTGTGTTTTTAATGGGGCCGCGGTAGCCTGGTGGAATCCTTCTTTCAACAATGGAAGAAAACCATGGTACTAAATATTTGATGAAATGATGACAATGCTTTAAGGGCCATTGCAAAACTGAAACCTTTTCTAAAATGACTCAATATTTATAAATGTCATATCTAAAAATTTTTTTAACTACCTATGAATTATTAAATAAGATGACTTTTTTGAATTTAGAAATCGTAATATCATATTTGTGCAATAATAATTTTTGAAAATGCTGAGGAAAAGTTCTGTTTAATTCTGACGCTTTCCAAAACAAATAACACGTCACGTTTATAAGGTTTCCCCATATTCGGATGAAAGCAAAAGTTCTTATTCCGAGTAGAATTCGATGCAAGCAGAGCATCCCTATGTTTATTTATATCTCCTTGTTTTAACTCGTTCACCGTGTGAGAATAACCTGTGAATCACACCGAATGTCTTATTAGATATTGTAACAGATCACAAAGAAATGAGCATTTTATTGAAAAGCGGTCCGAAACCGAGACATGAATCATAGCAGTGAACGAGTCAAGATCGCAATTCAAATTAAAAAAAAATATTGTCATCTTTTCAGATTTTTTTGTTATTTGGTAGTTTTTGATCAAATGTTGCGTGGAATGCTGAGTCAAGCCACCCATATAGTGTACACTTTTATGAATAGGAAAGATTAAGAACGCCTTATTACTTTTTAAAGATGTACCAGTTATAAACCTAATGCTCTGCTTTTGATAAATGTTTTCAAAGTTGTAAATTAAAAACTGTTATCAGTTTTTATCCGGCCACATTAAGAGAATTTTTTAGTACTGCTATTTTCGATTAACTATTAGTTACCATTGCAAAAGGAAAGCTATTTTAAATATTTCTTTCGTAATAAACTTGGAACATTCTGACTGATTGCTTATGCATGTATAGTGGCGAAATTAATAAATGTAAATTGTTGATGTTCTATAGAGCCAGAGCTTTCAATAAATAATTTTAAATGCAGTCGTGTCATTCTAAATCTATTATGCGGTTCAGTGGTTTTAATTTACTAAGATCTAGTATCTAAGATCTATTTTCTAACTCTTAAGAATCAAAGATATGATTAAACACAGACTGACATTTATTGACGAACACAAAAACATACACGAACACAGATGTTCACCGTTACATCTCTAATTAAACATTACGAATCTGAAATAGATGACAATAAAAAATGTATCAAAGTTCTAGAAAAAACTACGCATGCACAGGTTTCCATGACAACCACAGATGGAAGCGGAAAATGGCGTCTCTAAGACGGAACATAATTATACCAAAATTGTTGAAAAGGAAGAAAGGGAGTGTTAAGATTTTATCTTCCGATAAATTTCAAAAATGGAGAAAAATGGCTGAAATTTCTGCTGTGTTTATGGCAGGAAAAAATTAATTCTCTAAAGAGAAAATATTTTTATGGTCGCATTTTTATATTTTCAGTTTTTAAAGGACGAAAGAATTGACTGAACTTGAGTTCTAGTACTGAATATGGGAAAGAATTCTTCTCTTTCTGAATAGTACGAATTCCCTAGAAAATATTTGTCCAGTTATGTTTAGAGTATGACATGTATTTTTACATGATTCAATAGTGCTGTGCACATTGTAAATTATATAATTTGAACCAAATACTTGAAATAATGAATACAATGAAATATTTGAACCAAATGCATCCATCAAGATGCTATATTTTGCTTGCAATATCTTGATCCCTTTAGAAGAATATGCTTTCGTTTACCGTGAGTCTTGTAAAAGTTTTTGATGCAGAATCACTTTAGAGAATAAACGTTCATTCGAAAATTATAAGCCGAAGGCATTTCGAATGTCCCCAAAATCCAATCGCGCAGCCACTTTCACTTTGTTACCAACTACTTCCAATCATTTGCTAATCAGTGCTCACCTTAAGAGGAACCGAAAATAGCTTCTTGCTCCATTTAATAGCTTCTTGTCCTCTTGGTGACTGACTCATAGTATATTGGCTATAAACCTGTTAAGTCTCTAAATGATTTTATTAATTTTCACATAATTCATGCGCCTACAAAATTTAGTGAAATGCTAATATCTCTATTTCTAGGCAACTAAAATTCGAATAAGGGCACGCTTCTAACATGTATTGTTTGACAACTGATTCTAAAACCCTTTGCGCATGCGTAAGGATGGGTTTAATTCGTCAAAATAGGGGTAAAAGATGAAAGGAGATGTTTACATTTAACAATAAAATAAACTCGTATTACTCGAGGACAGAATTAAAATAATATCAGAAACGACACGGTACTCGCACACACGCGAAAAAAAAATTTGAATAAAAATATCTAAAAGGACAAATATCAAGTTCAAAGAGTGGCGAAGACTTCCGGAATGCGCTCATCCTTCCGCGTCTCTCCCCTTAATGAGATAAAATCGTCGGAAAGTGGTCGTCTCAGAATATTAAAACTAATAGCACCAAGGATGTAATGAGTGTCTATAATAAAGTGACTCTGATGAATTTATTGAGGCAATTACAGTGACCATAGCGGAGAAATATACAAGATAGAAAATTAACCCCCCCCCAAAAAAAAAGGAAATTGGCTAAAAAGTGCAATTCCAACAATTTACGGTATACTATAATAAAATCAAAATTAAAATGTTTTATGGAGTTATTTGTTAAAATAGTGGAGATATTAAAAACCAAAATGATGAGCTTTCCATAACTTAAGAAAGGGCTCGACTTAAAAAACTTATTCCTTGTCAACTATTGCGTTTTTCAGATTTTTAGTATTTTTTACTTTCTTTGTTGCTTAAATTTCCTTTTGCCGTTACTTATCTATTGAAAAAGTCTTTTGATATTAGTTTAATCGCACATTTCTTAGTAAATTTATTGAACTTATTGAATCTTTTACTGTGTTTTTGCAGTGGTATAGCGCACATTTTACTATCTCATATTTTTTGAGTTAATTTTTTAAAACTTCCTTATTTTACCTCAACGGTGTGATGACTAAAGTGAAACCGAGGAAGTCGTGCTGTCATACATTAGGTATGTCCTTGTTAAAATAATTCAATACAAAGTAAGACGAGATAAATATTTAATATTTACATTTAACTTGCATTTAAAGCATTTAGATATAAAGATCGTATATTAACAGAGGTAACGCTAATGCGTTTTTCAAATCTCTCGAACGCAAGTTAATCAATAAAGCAGAGTTGAGTTTTCACACAACCTCTAAGTTCAATAACAAATTGTTTTAAGTTGCGCGTGAGATTATTTTTGCTTGTTCGTTGCACCACAACGGTAACTGTAACTTGTCTCATTAAAATCAGTATAGTCACTATTCTATCGACATGTTATTTCCCTCTCTTTATGAATTTATGAATTAAATTCTAAAACTTAAAGGACTTGACCGTTCACCTTGTGTTGATATTGTAAGGAAAATTGTTCTAACTTGGCGCGGAATGAATGGCTCAGTGGTAGAATACTATGAACTGAAAGCGAACAGTTCGCAAGTTCGTATATGATTGCTGGCAAGTTGCTTAAAAATTATTTAGTTATTGATTTAATTTCTGTTATTTCTCATTTGTTCTTGAATGTTCTTATAGTTTTTGTATCTTTCTAAATCTGGAAGATACGAGACATTTCGTCTTGTGGATAAAAACGGATGCAAAGTTTATTTCCTTGAATACAGTCTCGAGATGACATTAGCGAGTGTATCTTTGATTTTAGTCAACACACGATTTGTCTCCGCTAACTTCATCTAAGTGGCTATATAAATACTATAAATTATTCGAAAGAACAATAAATCATAGTTTAAATGGTTTTAGTCATGACTTCAAGAAAATTGTCCATTTTTTTACTATCAAAATTCTTTGTCATTGCCATGACAAGCACAATGCAGCATATTGACTCGAAAGATAAAACGCAAAAACGAGATCTTGAAGTATTTTGAACTCGTATAATTTTAGAAAAGAATATCGCTTCAAGAGCTTTGGTCAGTGTAAGAAAATAGCTCGCACAAGTCTGAAGGTACAGTAAAGCCGGTATTCGAGAAATTCAAAAATATTTAGAACAAAGTTAATTAAAATTATTAGACGTGCTTGTATATATCACACTTTCCTCATTACTTAATGCCGCGGTGGCCTGGTGGTAAGATCTCGGTTTAGGAACCGTCGGGTTTCAGGTTCGGACCCGATTCCATCGAAGAACCGTCGTGTAAGTGGGTCTGGTGGACGCTAAATTCATCGGGTCCACATGTCCACCTGATGGTGTGATGTGGAAGTTTGGGCAGGGGTTGTCAGCTCAGTTGTCGTCCTCGTCATCTGACCTCGGTTCAAAATTACGAGGTTCGTCCCGAAATACCTCTAGTGTTGCTTTAAAACGGGACGTTAATGTAACTAAATTCATTACCTAATAAAAAATCATTCCTTTTCCGCTTAAAAATGTTCTGATATCGTTTATGTATAGGACTGTAAGAATAAACAAAAGAAATTATCATGAATATTTATTGTACATTCATTAAAAAAATGGATTTAAATAAGGAAAAAAACTATTACACTAAGCAAAAAAAAAAAGCTTTAAACGTATATCTAGAGCTCTCTCAGTACGCATGTATTAAGAAAAATTTTCTTAAGAAATCGAATTGCTTAGAAGCCATAATTTACAACAAGCCATATACAGTGAAAACAATTATAATTATGCATCTATATCAACCATATGGAAAACTAACTTAACGTTATATTTTTATAGAATTCATAGTCGTCTAAATAGAACAGCTTCAGAAAAGTTCCGAGAGCTAGAAGATATAAATTTTATTTAATACCTTTTAATTATTCACTTTTCTAAAAATTTTATAAATTCAAAATATCTAATGGTGCTTTTTTTCCCTTCACTCGGAGCGTGAGAACTGCTGATTTAAGTATTTTTGCAGAGCTTCTGTAGCAATAAAGGTGGAATTGGATGAAAAATTATGAAATTAATTAGGATTTTATTTATGTATATATATTGACGAATTCTATACTTAATTTTTACGCAATACTTTTCAGCCGGACACCGATGCTGGCATCGACGCCCGGATCCAACTGCAGCTGGACCGGCTGTACAAAAAGGTAAAATATTTTTGCGCCCACTGTAAAGTTCTGAGGACCGTTTTCGATAGAGCAATGAAGAACCTGTTGAGGGAGGGGAGCCGGGACCAGCTCGGCATCAATCCGTATGCAGTTCCGGCTGAGGATTCGGTCCACGAGTTCTTCTTTGTCCGGTTCTTTGCCTTGGCCCAGGATGCGGCTTGCGCTGATAAGCGTAAGATGATCCAGATTCGAGACTTGGTCTGGGTAAGTAGGCTTTGATGCCTCCTTGAACTCGTTAACCAGAGGTTACGAATTCAAGGTTCCGACTGTCGGAACGAGGACTAGTCCTCTGTTCAAAATTCTCCCTTATTCAAAATTCAATTATTTTGCGTCCAAAATTATTGATATTCTTATTTTTACAAATACTTTTGATTTGGCATTTTTGGCTGAAAATGATTGTTTTGAAATTTATACAGAAATTTTGATTAGGCATTTATTTATTTATTAGACCAAATTCAAGTCAAAAATTTAATGTTAAAACATAAATTGGAAAACATTCAGGATTTTTTTTTTTTTTCAAAAAGATTTTTCTGGTTTGGATTTTGGATTTTGTTATTGAAAATTACCGTCTTGATTTGTTTTTAAATTATTTTTCGAAAAGCATTTTTTATTTTATTTTATGCATTTGGCCGTACAGAGGACAGCTCGCGCAGGGATTGGGAAAGGGAGTTCGGGCGGTTGTTTGGGAGGGCTGCATCTCTGCCAGTTGGTCTCTCCTTCATTGTTCTGGAGAAGAGGGTCCTTCTTTTAGTTTGTATATTCATTATTTTATTCTTCATTTGGATGCATTATTTCACTTCTCGTTACGCACGTCCAATTTTATTAAACATCTGAATTAATTCAGTCCAATACATCTAAATAAGAGAGCAGGATTATCAGTGTGTTTTTTGAGATTTTTTTACAATATAGCTGATCTAAACTAAATAGCACCTGACCAGTTATGCTGCAGTTCAAATGAGATAATGTCAGGAAAGTTTTAGGATTATGAAGGCGAACATTCATAGAAAAAATTATGTGAGCATATAAAATAAGAAATTGTGATTTTCCAAATAATAATAATTGTCTAAAATATCATGCATTTCAGCTAAAAAACATTCCTACGAATTAAAAATTATATGAATAAATGCTGCTGATATATTATATGAAAGTGAAAAACTACAGAATGCCTTAAGAACAGAACTCATTAAAATCTAAACGCAATAGTTGATGAGTATGCAAGTAACTGAATTCTTTCCATTTTTTTTTATTTACTTATTTTTTTTCTTATAAGTTATTGATATAGCCGATACTCATTTTTTCTTTGCACATGTTATCACTAATTCGTCGAAATAATCAATATGCTGATTTAATTATCTATAATCTTATAAATATTTCAGTTACCGTATAGTCTGACATTCTGAGGATGAACGGCAAAAAACGCTCAGCTTCATGAAATATGCGAGAAATATATCTGATACTCAGTTAAGGTTTCGAAAAATAAATCAGTTAAATGTATTGAGATAAATTTCGTATTTAATATCTGAAGTACAGCATTTGATCTTTAACAAATTGATGATATAAAGGTCAATATCCTTCCAATTTTCTTTCGTCCTTGATTCATTTTCTTATGAGAGGCATGCAATATTAACTTGATTCAAAATATTAATTTTTCGATTCGATTACGCCGGTTTTCATCAATTAATAAAAGAATATCCGGAATTGTATAACTAAATCGCTTTCGTAGTATTCCTGCGATTCTGAAATCCCATAATCTTCCCCCAAATTTGTTTCTACATTCGCAAAGCTGGGAATTCTTTTTAAGCATGAAGTCTTATAAAAAATAATTACAATATTTGTGCTATATTCAGGATAAATGTACGTATTAAATTTAAAATGGGTTGAATCGAGCAGTATGGTCAGCAAATCCTTGCTTTTGTTTTTTGTAAACCAAATTGTTTTTCAAGTGCAAGCATTTAAGATACGTCACTTTCACAGTGCTATGGAAAAAAAAAATTATTCCAGTTTTTATACAACAAGGTCCCTAAAAGATAAAATCTCTCATTCATTTAAACTTTTATAGCAGCACTGCAAGGATTTAAGACGCGTTACATTCGTAGTGCTATGAAAATATTAATTATGCCAATTTTTCTAAAGTTCTTAAAACATGAAATCTCACATTCTTTTAAAGTTTACTAGCAGCA
Organism: Argiope aurantia; assembly: GCA_026543865.1. NCBI lineage: Eukaryota > Metazoa > Arthropoda > Arachnida > Araneae > Araneidae > Argiope > Argiope aurantia. The sequence goes on along the minus strand of JAPMOR010061773.1, from coordinate 8,764 downwards.
TTGTTATTATTAATGAACCATAAATACTAGTTATTAAAAAAATGAGATAATTTGCAATTTTAAGCAATTATTGTTAGAATTCTCATAAAAAAAATTACTTCTGAAATTCTTTTTCCTAATTATTAAATAAAATTCTATATTCCAATACGAATTTTCTGAAAACCAGGTTTCTACTGTTGACATTTGAATATTTTAATTATTGGTAAATGGTAATCCTAACTGGATTACGAATGAATTCTTTGCTGTGTCGGAATGTCATACTCACAATCATCTTATTAGTTTTTTTTTTTTAAATAAGTAACTGAATAAAAATTATAAAATGCTTACTTTTGAGAATCGGAACTGGTAAGTTTTATGAACTCTATTTAAAAAATATCGTTTCTTTAGTTTTAGCTAAAAATAAGTTTCGGATATGTATTTAAAATGACGTATCTGTTGATTATTTTACTGAAATCTCGATTTGCAACAATGCGCTTATTGATCCCTCAAAGCAAACGCTCTCACTCAGACTGGAAAACGTTCAGCTTAGAAGTAGAGTTTATAAAGTGTTTGATAAAATCGAGAATTGTATAAATGTAAATGATTTTGTTTTAAATTTTGGTTCATGAATTTAACTGAATGAATGCATTTTCTAATAAATGATATACATTTATTTAATTACTGGTTCCTAGATGAATTAAAATCAGATTCCTATTTTCTCCTTCTTACTGTTTATTCCTCTTTAAAATACTGATTGTAAATTGAAGTCTTGATTGATAGTGAATTGTTTCACTTTTGCTATAACAATGTTATGGCAAAAAAGTAAATTGCAAAAAAAAAAAATTTTTTTGTTTTAAATTATTGAAGGAATTTTGCTATCTGTTTTTCTGAATGTTCTAATAATTTTTAATGATTCAAATATTTTATATTCAGTTCTTATTCATAAATTTTTCATGATATTCTGTAATTCAGATTACCTCGATACGGGAGATTCATTATTTGGGAACTTTGAATCAATCTACCGTTCTAATCTTAACCTAAGGAACTAATAATTTGTAATACTTCTTAAAACTAATAAAATATCTGTGTACCATCAAGGCGGTTGAATATGTTGTAGAATATTCTATTTAGAAATATAACTAAGAAAATAAATGACTGGCAAATATTATTGTTTAACCCATCTAATTGTATGCAGTATGACATGTAGCAAAAATCATAGCATTTCTGTGGTTAGGAATTACTTTAGCTATTTAATGTCGCATATATTTTACTGGTTGGTCGATTGAAGTTAATTGATAAAAATTTTGAATCGTATGTTTGAATGGTATGTTTTTGAATCATATGTTCATAGTATATTTCAATGATGCAAATGCAATTATAATGGACGATTCATTTGAAGCTCGCTTAGATCTTTAGGAGAAGAAATCTTTAAATTTCCCCTGCTCCCAGAATTTTAGCTCCAAAACAATTTTACAAAGACTACAATGTACTTTGGAGAAAACAATAGAAGGCTTGGTTTTAAATATTTTAACAGCCATTCAAGCTCTAAAAACTAATGTTGTTGCTCATGGCACTTGTCATTGACAAGCCCGCTGAAAAAAAATTTGTTTTGTCGATTTTAAATTGTTTTAGCGCCTCTTGTTTCAGTAGCGCAATTTAGGCCAAGAGTATGTCTTAGCTACTAATGCGTCACAGCCCATTTCACTGGGCGGACTACTTTCACACTTTTCATTCACTCATCCACAGATCGTAATTTAAACCTGAATCAGAGAACGATCACTTCTGATCCTGTATCCCTAGTAGTATTGTCCCTCCTTGGACGATTTTGTGGCTACGACATATTTATACGTGCACCATCCACCATGTACACGGAGAGTCTTCGGCCTGCGTTATTCGAACTCACCTAAAGGCTTTTGAAAGTATTTATGAACGCTGCTTAAATAATTGAAAAAACAATGACGATGCTGATTGATGCTGTTATGAATCAATTTAGATGAAAATTTTCTGACATACTAATAGAGTTGGTTGGGGCTTTTTCCTTCATAAATATGATCTAAATCATTTACTTGTGGACTGAAACTTGTTGTTTGATTGGGCGAAATATTCCAGAATGGACGCTTAGAGGGGTTGCAATTTTGCAAAACCTCTTGAATGCGGAAAGAGAGATGGCTCTTGAGTAAAATGGTTTTGCATTTCTGTTATAGAAAGAATGGCTCTCTTTTTCTTGAATGATAGATTTTTTTGTTTCTCGGAGATCTTGATGAAAGGGACGTGTTTCAAATGAATCAAAGAAATCTTTTTGAAGGTGATTTATCTCGTTTCTCGCTTGTATGTCAAGCGTCTCTTGGAATCGCACGGAAAGACTGCATTAGTATTTCTTAGAGGCAGATTTCAAATGAAGGAAGTATACTATTCTGAGGTTTATTGGTAGAGTTTGTCATCTTTTTAAAACCCTGGAAGTCTTGAATCAGTTATAGTATTACCGAGTATTTATAACCTATAATTGGCCGAGTATCAACGATTCCAAACTTTGATTTTGGTCTGTCTACTTACCAGCAGAACTGACTGCCATGTTGAAACTTCTGTTGTGTTGTTGTTGGCACTTGTTAGGGCACTTGTCGCTGACGAAGTCAGCGATATTACGCAGAATTCTAGTCTCTCTTGTTTCAGTAGCGCCATCTGGATCCAAGAGTACGCATCAGCTACTCATGCGTCACAGCCATTTCGCGAGGCGGACTTGATTCCGACATTTCATTCACTCACCCAAAGATCGTCATTTAGATCCGAATCGGAACGACCCAAGTGTTGCGTATCCAATGCCCTACCAACCAAGATATCCCAGCCCTCTGAAAATTCTTATGCATATAGGTGAAAGTACATAATTTCACTATTCTACACATTTAAGATCTTTTTAATGCATTGTATTGTAGATTAAATGATTTTACATAATATGAGAATAAATTGAAAAGCTATATGCTATCAATTCCCTCTTAATATAAGTTTGAATGCGTCATCATATAAGAATCAGGACAAAAATATCCAAAATCAATAAAATGAAAATAAAAATTAATATTTTTAATTGATTTTAGTATGGAAAGAATAAAGTTATTTTTGCAATGCAAATTTTTGATTTATTTTGTACAATAAATGCAAGCTTCTTAATAGAGGAGATTGATGTTGAATTTCTTACAGAAATTCCAATAGTATCTGTCCAATAATTTGAAATAATTTTCTGGGTGGTTGTAATGATTGGGCCTTGAAATTTTCCTGATTTCTCTTGTACTTGTGTCAAACTGTTCAGGCAGTTATTTGCTTAACTGCAAAAGGCATTCCATTATCTGCTAGGAATAACGTCTATTTTTCACACATGCATTTTCTCCGATATCCAAAAAAAAAAGAAATTACCTAGACTAATTAATTCATTTGAAGGTCAGAGGTAATTTCGTTTTGCTTAGGACGTGGTTAAGTCATAAGCAGTAATGTAAGAATAAGCAATTTCACTACACTGACACGGGATTCTTCCAACATGTTTTCTGAGGAAATGGAATTTTTAAATCTTTGAAAGGTCTAATGATAAATATTTTGGTCGAGATGCATTAAATTCGTCTACATATTGATACAGAACTGTCTTTTGGGTGGAAAAAAAGTTGGTCTCTAGTGATGATACAGAATACATATTTCCTTTCTGTTGTTGCTCGTGTAGTGATGGGACCCTGCCTAAATTCTTTGACATCCCTATATATTGTGAATGGATTCCAGGGACATGTTCCTTTCTTCTTTCAAATTTTACTGGATTTTGAAGCTATAGCCATGTGGTTTTGGAAATTGGAAGCATGAAAGACAAATAATCCAAAGATTTGTACATGACAGACAAATAATCGCAATATATTATACTATATTGGGAAGAAAGTACATGGTGAAATGGAATTCTTATGAATGCTTATTGATTAGATAAGATCTAAAGCTTATTAGATTTCCAAAATGAAGCATCCATTATTCTTGAAAACACAAGAATAGATCATTTTTTGATGACAATGAATCATCAGATATGCCACATTTCTAAAAGGTACACATTGACATAAAGTATTACAAATTATTCAAGTTGGTATAAAGTTGTGCATTATTCTGCTAAATGGTGCACAGAATTGAGAGGTATATTTCGCATGAATGAAGTACCCCCAAAATCTTTGCCTGTATGCATTCTTTTGGTGTTGAAGGAACTGCGGCTTCCAATTCGAAGCTATCTCCTGTAGTGGTGGTGAGTTTCCAGATATAGACAATTGCTTTTTCTGGCTGACATGGACTTTTCTTCCTCGTTGCACTCTGGGGTGACAACATTATTTAAGAGAAATCGGTTTATCCTTGAAAATAGGTACCCGATAGCACTGTAAAAATGGGTATGAGGATCTTATGATATTGTCTGGTTCTTGCCGTCCTGGTGGATACAATAGAAAGTGGCGTCGGCTATCCCACTCCTCACGACGGAACATTCCTTTTGTGTGTGGGGGGGAGGGTCTGTGAAAGGGCCAATATCCATTAAGAAATCACCTTTAGTTCTCGCCTGTGTCGACATGCTGTGAACTTTCACATTTTCCCCAATGTTTCTTTAGCACGGCAGAGTAGCCTTTTGCAATTACGTCTCAGTGTTCATGTATACATGAAATGAATGCTTTCAGTTGCTTGATTTATGCAGACTCACACTGACTTTCCCAGCATAGAAAGATACGTCTCTGAATTTGTAAATCATGAAGTATTTATGAGTAAAAATTTTAATGAGAATAATCTGGGATTTTAAGTATGTTGACGTTAACAGTTGAATGGAAAAAGGAAAATATTTTCCTTTTCCAAAACTGATTTGTTGTCAATTAGAAAGATTGATTGCGTTATATTTCTTCTCCACACCTGCCCACTTATAAGTCTTCCTGTGGTATCATTTGTTGACACGTGCCTCATCCTGTGTTTCTGGGAAGTGCTTTCAATGATAGACAATGAAAAAAAAATTGTTTGCGAAAAACATGAAATTTCAAATAATACATAACTTTGTTGTTTTACAAATACAAAGGATAAAACTATCGAGTAATTAATATTAAAGAACAAAGTAAGAATGAAGATGATTGTTTTGCAAGAAAGCTGGAGTGATAGTCCGGCTCCCTTTTTCAAAAAAAAAAAAACCGACGAAACCTCTAAATGAGTATTTAAAAAAAATTCGTTGCTTTATAAACATCTGCGCATCGATGTATCATCGCAGTGAAAAGAGACAGTATTCTTTTGCCTTCCAGTTAAAAATTGTTTTCTCTGTTTTAATTGCCCTCTCCAGTTTTTAAGTTTATCGGATTGCGCTAACACTGTAAATCATGAAATATATTTGTCAGAAAATATTGCTGCATTATGCATTATCATTCTTCTTGGTTACCAGTCTTTGTTTCTGGGATACTCGCAACTTTTTTCTTGAATACATTTATTACGGTTGCACAACGAAAACTAATTCTCAATATCGCCATATCCGCCAGGTCTATTGCACTGAAGCTTTAGGCAACGAAGAGGCAGACAAGGCTGCCAGATTCGTGACTACCTCAATGGCTTCAACTATTCCTGTGAATGACATAAAGAGACACATTAAAATGCTTCTTTATTCTAAATGGCACAGACAGTGGGAATTGGGAACTTCATATTATTAAAACCCATGTGCAAGTTTGGGCCTTCAGTAGCGAACACAAAAGTAGATACCATGTTAACTCGTTACGCATTGGACACACTAGATTCACCCATATTCAATTGTTGCTAGGTGAACAACAGTCCGCTTTCGAGATGTCATTGTCGAATGTCTGGCCAGCATATATTGTCAAATTGCCCAAATATTAATACCCAGTCATTTTTAAAAGTCGTGCACTCCATTATCTTTCCTGCTTGACAAGATGCCTCATGTCCAACTTTTTGTATTTTTAAAATCCATAAAGTTTTATCCATTTATTTAACTCTTGATTACATTTTAGAATTTCTCCTCATATTTCCTTCAGTTTGAAAGTGGTATAATTATACCTGTTGATCACACTGCGCAAAGCAATATCTGGGATCCTGGGCCAGAAAACCCCAAACAAATCAAATCAATTTGTACTCAAGCTGAATCAAAAATAAACAAGAGAAGGACATACTCTAAAAAAAACATTTTGATGTTGTTTTCTTCTGTTCAAAAAAAGTTGAATTTTGTAGGGTGTTGTATTTTGTGCAAGTGTTTTTCATATTCTGTGAAAAGGAATGAGATTTCAGTTTCATGAAATTTAGAAGGCTATATAATCGCATGCCTTGATGTCTTTGACCTATATCTCTCTTAGTTCAAATATGGCTTTTTTGCACACTAAGCGTATATTTATTTATTGTGTGTAACAGTTAATGCTGAGTTTATTTTCTGTGGTATGGCTGAGTTTATTCTGTGGTATGGTTTCGGGTTTGAGACCCGCTTCTACCGAAGAACCGTTGTGTGAGCGGGTCTGGTGCACGATAAATACATAGGGGTCAAACATCCTCCCGTTGATGTGGTGTGGAAGTTCGGAGAGGGGTTTCTTGCTCAGTTGTAGTTCTCGTCTCTGACAGCGGTTCAGAATGACGAGTTCCCTTCCAAAACAACCCTAGTGTTGCTTAAAAAAATAAAACGTTAATATAATTAAATCAACTAAACTTACAAATTGTTGCAAGGAACCCTGTTTTTTCACCCATTTTTGAACTAGGCAATTGGAGTTTTATTCCTTCATGTAGGACAAAAAAAAAGTCTAGAACTCGCTGTTCTTAATTTATCAACGCTGTTTTTACCACAAGCGTGGAACAAAACTCTCACAAATGGATGATAAGCACTCTATTTGCCACTTATCCAACAGGAAATGTTTGGATATTGCGCAAACCGCGAATCTAAGAGAAAAAATTCTGGGACTGCTTATGTAATGGTCAATACTAAACAAATATAGCTTTACTTTCAAAGCAGCCAATATTCTTCCATACCGTATAATGATTACCCATGCGGTAGGAATAATGATTATATTTAATGATCAAAAGTACAAAGTGATTTCTGGAAACCAAAACTTGGAGGAAATTCGAATAGTGAATATAAAAAAAAAATGCAAATCCACTATTAATACTTCATTGACAGTATTATCACTATGTGCATGAAATGAAAAATATTTATATACACCACATGTCTAAATGAAATACCCTAGTGCCTGAATATAATAGTTACTATGAAAAAAAAAAAACTTTATGCTGTGCAGAATGTCAATCTGTTTCTGTTCACTGCTCTCCTCGGTTTCCTCGTCATCTTGTTTCCATAATTTACAATCGGGAACCTTAGCTAAATTGTTTTTTCAACTTGATCATACTGTTTGTACTTCGTTACCTATTTTATATTTATAAGGATTGCAAGAATGTTCCCTCGTGGTGATAATTTCAGTATTAGTTCCTCATTGAAATGAAGTGAACAAATTTCTATAATGAGCATTACAAAAAAAATCTTCACGTTGAGCCCAATGCTAATATTTTTCTGCTCACTATTTATCTGATTTTTTTCCTTGAAATTCACCTGAATAATTATTTACAATCATGAACCTTGGTTTGATGAAATACTTGAAAAAGAAAACTGCTGGAACAAATTATCACGCACACATTTACAAGCTCTTGAATATTTTCTGAGATTCTTGACTTTTTTTTCCATCGCGCTACCGCGTAGAATGTTGATTTTTTTTTGTCTGAACATTTACTTGTCTCGATTCCTGAGTGGATATTTCAGAATCATTCACGCATTACGAAAGTGAAATAGCTTCCCACTGATTTTGCTCTTAAAGCTTCTGAAATCCTTCGATTTTTTTCTTTAAAACGACTGAAATATTTCCTTAAGGACTCGGGAAAACTCTGAATGGATAAAGAACATGTATTACAAAAAAAAAAAAAAATCACAGATCTTGCTACACTGTCGCATTACTAACTGAGCACCGTATAAAGATCTAATTTCGGTAATAACGTGCATATTTGCTCCTGTTTGAAAGCAAATTTCAGAGCAAATGACTGTAGCGGGCACTATAAAAAGGCACATTTCTCGTTTTGTTCACTGGATATCTGTTTTTATTCAATGCTTATATCCTATTCTGTCTTTAGGGTCATATTTAATGCCAGAAACATTTAGAAAATGGATTTGAAAGAAACGCAGAAATGTATTACAGCGTTGGACACCACATAAACGAAATATTCTATCCATTCTTCGATTCTTGAACAGATTTCTTCTCATTAGACCACTTGGAGCGCTGATTCTGTGTTTGGAATTTTTACTTCTGTCAATTTCTGAATTGTGGGGGAAATTATTATGGGTGTTTCGTAAAAAAAAAAAAAAAAAACTCTAGATTTGCTTTTCAATCCATTTATCGAAGCTCCCTGAATTTGTCTTTATCGTTGTCAAGATGGCAGGAATACTGGTTACTGGTTTTATCGCAGAAATTTTCTGATCAATTAAAATAAATCTTCATTTTGTGTCCATTGTTTGCAGGAGTCTTTGTTTACTGTTTATGTCCAATTTTACCTTTATAGCGACTTGAAAAATCATTGTTATCAGGAGCCTTAACCTGAAAATATTTTTGAAAAAATAAAATCTTGAAAAAAAATTGTCATCGCAATGACATCACACATAAAATTTACTTCTGGAAAAAAAAAAAAAAAAAAAAACGTTTGACTAATACCGTTTTTCAAAGATCTTCTATTCCTTGTTTTCCTCGTCAGAACTTTCAAAATAAGGATTCCTTATTATTAG
>JAPMOR010061756.1:424405-437159 GCA_026543865.1 Argiope aurantia | reverse complement strand
AAACATTGATTTGAAAATTTTTGAAAGAATAAAAGAAACGATTTTTAAGTCGAAAAAGAAACTAATATATGATTCAGATCAAGGATCCATTTAAAATTATACCTTTTCCCTCTTACCTTTTGTATGATTTGAGATCTCAAAAATCAATTATTGACTAGTCCAAAGTCTTCAGGACCACGTCGACTGATTAAATCTCAGTGCGGGGGCCGGTTATCATTTGTTTCTAAATAACCTCTGGAATAACCTCTTTTCCCCTGCACACCCATTACCGCCCAGATCCTGTTCCCAGGCGTAAATCGATCACTCACTGGATCAACAGTAGACTCGATGTCGAAATAATCGATAGTGACCACAACCTTCAAGGCGACTGCTCATTTGCTGGCTACGTAAGGAAGGCCTGGGGAAACGTTTCCCAATACTTCGATTCTAAATAATATAATATAAACGTGGTTTTCTGCTGTGGAATATTAAGATTTCCGATACTGATAATCTGGTTCATTCATTTCTTTTTTGTAGACGTGAGGGTTTTTGTGAGTTTTTGGATTCCATTTCCGATAATGATGTGAGCATTAGGTTTTGGTCATCAGTATTTTTTTTAAATAGTTGAGTTTTGTTTGGTATCATGTAAATTGGATATCATCAGCGTAAATGATTTGAGTTTTAATTGGTCATCTAATCATTAGTTAGTTAGATAGGAAAAATATATTATTCTGAAATTCTGTTGTCAGAAAATGAGGGGTTATATATATATATATATATATATATATATATATATTTTAAGTCGACCGTTTTGTGTGAGTTTCATTTTTGAGCTTTAAGTTCAATAATGATACGAATATTGGAGTTTGGTAGACAATATTTAAATAAATGAATGTTTCTAAGCAACATATAGAACGGTAATCGTTTGTATATATAATGTTGATTTAAAATTAGATATTTTATCATTTGAATTTGAATAGAAAATTATACTTTTGGTTCCTGTTTCTGCAAATTCTATATTGACTTTTGTTTTTTTCTGATAATTTTTTCTGTTACTTTAAAGACTCTAAAATTATTGAAATTATTAGTTATAAATGGAAAATAATACTTGTTCTGAGTTTCTGTTATCATAAAATGAGGGAGTTTTTTGTGTTTTTTTAAAAAAATTCTTTTGAATTTCATTTTTAAACTTTAAACGCAATAACGATACAAATATTTGAATGTGGAAGACAATATTTAAATAAATGAACGTTGCTAGGCAACATGTAGATTTGTTATAGTTAGTATAGATAATTTTGAGTTTAAATTAGATATTTTATCATTCGAACGTGAATAGAAAATTATATTATTAGTTCCTTTTTTTGTGGATAATGTAATGACTTCTGTTATTTCTAATAATTTTCTTTTGTGTGTTTCATTTTTAAAAATTTAAAATCCTCGATACCATAAATATTAGCGTTAGGTAGTCAATATTTAAATAAATGAATGTTGTTAGGTAGCATGAAAATTAACAATCATGACTTTAAAATTCTTTTTTTTTTTTTTTTTTTGGAATTTTATTATAAGTTCGTTAAACATGTACTGCATTATAAGTTTCACTTTTTGCACTTTCCGTAGCTTTAAAATATACCTTTTCTTTTTCAAACAGTTTATTGTTGTCAGATGTAGGATTTCATTGAATTATGATAATTATGAAAATATTAGTTTTGGTGCTCAGTAACTAAATAAATGCATGTTGTTAGATAGCATGTCAATCAATTATCGTTAGCCTTGAAGATATTTAACTTAAAAGGATGATTTTATCGAAAGCTTGCGAAATGCAAATGATTATTCTGTTTTTCGTGCTTTTAATTTAAGTGAAACTGAAATTTGTTTTTTTCAAATAATTGCCTTCTATGTCATGTATACACACTATATGTCTAAATTTTATAATAAACCAAATATGTCTTTTTTAATAAATATCCAAATAAATTAATGTAATTAGATACCATATATAATAGATTACCTACCATTGCCATAGATGGGGATTATTTTAAATGCATATATAATTATTAGTTCTCGAAATGTAAATAGCATTATGTTCTGAATTTTGTTTATCTAATGAAATACAATTTAAGCACATTGTCAACCAGTCAGCACACGCATAGAATCTTTTTGACTCAGTCCTTTCTCTTTCATTCAAAAATTCTAGGAATTTATAAACGTTTACACCTACTTCTTTCTATAATTTCATGGAGTAGCTGGAAGAAATCAAAGTAACTTATATCTCATTTTAAACTGGAAGGTTGAGATAAAATAGAATTGAGGGTTGAATTACAAAATTGAATCTCTAGAATATCGAAAAATTCAATATGGAAAATCTGATGAATTTCCTTGTACTTGAATTTTGTAATTTTTAGATTACGCTTTTTAGAATCATGCTTTGAATATTATAATTATGATATGCATAATTATGAGTATGATAATACGATTACTAATAAATTTATAGAGATAATATATAATTTGAATAAAGATACTCCACCGAAATTATAAATTTCTATCAAACTTTGAGCCAAGTATTTCCATGCTAAATATGTCAGTCTTTGTGGATGTGTATACGATAACAATAAGCTTCAATTATCAAGGTGACGAAATTTAGAGAATTGTAGTCGTGGAAGCATATAAAATTTAAACTAATTTCTTCAAAAAGTATATTTTTCTCTGTAGTATATATGAATACTATAATCATTCAATCAAAGTAAAAACAAATGAAATTTCATCTGGAGACTTTATACCAAAATATAGATAATTTTTTTTTTATAAACTTGAGGATAAAAAGCAGAGTTGAGGATAAACTTGAGGATAAAAAGCAGAAACTATAATAGATATTATTTATATACTAGATACTATCATTTCTTCAATAAATTTGACGCTGTAACATTTTGAATGAACTCACAAAACAAAAGGTTAATCGATAGTTGCGTAAAATATTCATACAGAAAATTAAGACATTCGCAATGAAAATTACCTGAATATACGTATTCATAATACAAGTCATATAAGAAAATATGACAATGCAATTGATATAAGAAGTCATATAAGAAAATATGACACAAATTCACAATGCAATTTATGATGAAATCTCTAAGGCTTTCGCAGTATAAGCTATGCAAAAATATGTAAAGCATTTATAATGCAAGTTATAAAAATAAGAATTCAAAATGGAAATTACCCTAAAATGAGTAAACCATTTACAGTGTGTTCGTTCATGATGAGTCCTAAGCAAAAATACTAAAGCATTCACAATGAAATTTTGTTAAAATACACAATAGAATAATAGTTTCCACTCTGAACTGAATGCCCCTATATGAAAATAATTTTACATATTTCGCAAAGCAATACTTCAGACTGTTGATAACTCAACCATACATAGTTCCTAAGAATAAAGCCGATTTGGTTTACAATAAGTATAATAATTCTTTATCATTCCAATCATAACTATTCATTTAATAACTAAGCTGCTTATTTGCATGATTTAAATAATAAATTGCAAGATTTCTATTCCTTTCTGTTCCTTTGCAACTAGGAAACTATGTCAGCGTTTCGACAAATTTACATAATTGTGAAATATTCCGTCTGAGAAGATATCTCGAGTGTTCTTGTTTAATATATATTTGAGAGTCTTGAAATGGAACTCGCGCTTGTATAAACATTCATTCAGCGGAGTAATGAAAGCCATTCAGTATTAATTTGCTTATATAAAGGAAAATTCATGTTTCCTTGAAATATAGAATAATTTTAGAATATCAGCATATAGTTATTTCTGAAAACACTTCGAACATTTTGCAGACGATTATTTGTACTGCTAGTTTCTTTTTCTATTATTAAATATATATTTTTGCCTTTGCATCTACATCGTTTTAAAAAATGAATTAAATTCATGTTGCATCTGGAATAAATTTGTCTATTAATTGCAAAAACATAATTGATTTTCAGATTTTTCTTTAAATCTCATATTTCCTTGAACTATAGAATAATTTTAAAATATCAGCGAAAAGTTATTTCTGAAAAGACTTCAAACATCTTGCAAACGATTATTTTTATTACTTATTTCTTTTTCTATCGTTAAATATATATATATATATATATTTCATTTCCATCAATATCGTTTTCAAAAAAAGAAGGAAATCTACGTTGCATTTCGAAAAAAATGAGAATATTAATTCCAAAAGTGTACAATTGACTTTCATATTTTTTTTTCTTTAAAATTACATCTTTGTAGTTATCATTTTTTATATTATTTATAATAGGATTTAATAAAATTGGGGAATATGGAATTCTATAGCATACCCGAGCACTTATATCGATTTAATAGACTTAATAAATACGCAAAATGTCTGGTTTGAAATCACATAAAACTTGGCTTATGAAAGGCAATATTTTCTCTACCGTCGGTGCAGATTCTGAATGTATAAGACTTATTTCTTCTTTGCAGAAAAAGCATCGTTCTGATTTTACATCTGTAAATCACTAGAATTTCAATCAATTCTTGGGAATTGTATCAACTTTTCCTCTAACTAAATCTTTATATACTTTAGCTCCAATAATCGTAAATTTCATGTATTAGTATTTACCGAAGTTGGTTACTATGACAACCAATAACATAAATACAATATCAATTCTATGATCGGAAAAAAATGCAAAGTTTTCGAATTTTATCTAAAGTAAAGATTCATTTGGTATCATTAACCAAAATAAAATATTAAATTTAAATTTTTCGCCGTATCGAATTCCCAAATCTAGCGTCATACATAATAGAATCGACTAAATTCGCCTAACACAGAAACTGTTAATGCTATTCATTCGACTACCTAATTAATCATGAGTTAGCTGGCTGAACAATGTGAATGCCAATGGCATGGCAGGCTAAAATGAGCAAACAGTTGATTGGCCTGTCTATGATGTTTGATGTATTATATGGTTAAATCAAATACTAATGAGGTCTATGCATCACTACTACTCAAATTTCCTCTAATATTTGTTAAACGTATTAATATAAATTTGTTACTAAATCGAGGATGGGTAAAGTTAACTTTCTGTATATTTTTGATAAAAGCTATATTCTACACTGAAATAAGTTTTCAAATTAATATTTTAATGATATTACTTTCAGATATAATGACTAGAATGTAAGTACATTATGATAAGAAATTATTAGCTGAAAATGTCTAAATAAAGAGTCAAATTTTCAATATAATATTTTCAAAGTTTAGTTTGTTCTATTTTCGAGTATTTTTAAGAATTTTATGTAGCTTTTAAACTAATATTTTAAACTAATAAAACAAAAAATTAAGTGTTTTAAATTTATATTTTATCATAATTCATGATTTTATATTTTTGAAAATTAATCCATTTAAACAAATTTTACGAATGGATTTCTAATGATTTTGTTGGTTTATTGGCAAAATGGGATTAGCTGCAGAAATGAATATATCAATTAAATTTATTCATTTCTGTAATTCGGATATCACTGACTTTACTTTTTTTGCTTTCTGTTTTTATGTCATTCTATCTTCCAGATTCCATTGCGGATTTCGACATTTTGGGGGCCAAAATCGAATGCACTGTGATTAACTTAAGTTCACATTTCGATACATTTTTATTTTCATCAACATTTTAGATTGATTTAATTTCTTTTAGTATCTTAGCAAAAATGAATGTTATTATTTATATATTATTTCTTTTCTCTTATTATTATTTATGCGAATTATAATTTGTAAGCAATATTATTTGAATGCAAACATTATTATTGTTGTTGATTGTAAATACTGCAATAATAAAATAGGAGGAAAGCGTTTAAGAATACTTGAGAAAGTTGCAAAATTTATGTTATATTTCCTAATTTTTAGAATTTGTTTTTTTTTAGCAGGCTTCTTTATTAGAAGAAAAGACTATTCTTTATTTAAAGGTCGTTTAAATGACATGTCTGCGGCCCGTCTCAGCTCCATGGCCTTAAGTAGCTGCCAAATAGGAAATACGCCATTATTGAATTCCATGATGCTTCAATTTATTATTAAATTATATATCTCTAATCTCTATTTCACCGATATATTTGCAAAATTCGTGATTCAGTATTCTTAAGTATTAAAATAAACAATATCATTTTCGAAGTACCTGTTCCAGGAAATGTCTCTTTTCCCTTTTAGCAAACATGGCTCATTGCCAAAACGAATAAACCAACGTAGTTCAACAGTATATGATACGATAAAATACCACCAAAAAGTTTCTAGAACATTCCTACAGAAGTTGCTTACTTCCTTCTAAAACATTTTGTTTCCGAATTCTGAGTGCGTCACTTCTGGTTCTGTTTCAGCATTCTCTAAATGCAAATAAAGACAACAAGAACCCTTCTTCCCAGGAAGTAGAACTGAGCTAACATTTGCTGAAATGGAGACTCGAGGCGATTGACAAAGTAATTTCCGCCTGTCAAATGCCACGAATCCGGGATTTCACGTCCGGGAAAAGGAGTCCGGTAACTGATAGCCGGATCGCTAGGTGAGCAGTCACTAGAAGTGGTTTATGTTTATGGCTTCTGGGGTATATTCGTGTTCGGGTGCTGATAAATAACACGCGATTGTAGAAGCAGTTTCGGTTTGAAAAGCCCCGCGGGAAGTTTCGGGTAATGTTAAATATGAATTATGCGCAGTTTTAGGCACGGGACCGATAAGCTAGTGTTTCTTGTTGCAGCAGTTAGGGTGTCTCTGTAATCTTTAATATTTTAGAACGTCAGCCGCGGAAAGCAGATTCTGTTCTGTTTTCTGTTTTTCTGTTTAGTGCTAAAAATGTCAACGTTGTATCAATATTTTGGTTTGTCGCTGGGTTGTTGCTCTTCAACTTTTTACTAAAGTATTTTACTTATAATAGAAACGGAAATAGTTTAGCTTTCACTAACTTAGTATAGTCATTTTATTGCTTCGTCTTTCTGTTACATGAATATGTTTTTAATGAACTACGATCAAAACATATGCATTTTTAGATTAATGTTCGTTTTGTAATTTTGGTTGTGAAAAATCTTGATGTACAGAAAGCTGTGTAAAACCAATCAAAAATGATATGTCCTATAACTTTAAAGGGCAATTCTTGTAAAAATATAAATTTATTTCGTGTATCTCGCAAAATCCTCTAATGATTTGGATAAAATTTTTATATTTAGATAAGGTTTTGCTTTTTAAGTTTATCTATATAGATGCCTTTCCTGAAAAAACGGGATTTTACACACACATACACACACAAAATCTTTTTTTAATGCCTCATTATTAGAATCTCTTCCTATCTTCTTTCATGCTGAAAATGCCATAGAGCGACATCTCGTAAATTTTTATGGTACTTTTGTGTTGTCATAGGATGATAACCTACTAGTACCTCATAATTTTGTGAGATGGCACTGATTGGATGTGAGATGATGTAAGAATGAAACATATTGAAAAAATCGAAATATATTTATATTTTTAATGTTTTGAATCTATTCAATCTTTGAACCGCTTCTTAGTCTTTGAACCTAAATATTTTTAAAGACTCTTCGAAACAAAAAAAAATCCATTTCATTTTATTTCAAAACTGTTTCTTTCAATTTTTTCTTTAATGAATATTTCAAATTTTAAATTCAATTTATAACAATGCCTTTCATTGATGTAAGGGAAATTAATCCCATTTCATTGTGTGTGTTCACTAATTTTAATAAAATTTAATAAAAAATTTAATTATATTTGACAATAGCGTATTTTTTTAATTATTCGATTTTTATTCGAGCAAATTATGGCAATATTAATCATATTTTTATTTTATTATCACTGGTATATAATTAAGGACAAATTATATAAAAAAATAAATTAAAGAAAATAGAGTCTTAACGACATTACTTCGTTATAACACTCCTCTAAATCTTATATGCTATAAATTTTATCTTACACTATATAATATTGTAAATATTTAATTTCAATCTTCTGTAATATTTTTACTTTAAGTTTTCAAAATATCATGGAACATTGAACCGATGGAATTAACAAAGCAAATTGTGTAAAAAGTATTATCTATATATTAAATATTGTATAAATTCTGAATTTTATTTTCAGGCATCTTTTTGGCTTCATGAAACATGTTGAAGAATAACAGTTCTTCGTATAATTTAATATATTCGCATGAAAAATTCATTTATCGAGTTGATCATACTTTCAACCAATGGATAAGTGTTAAAGAGACTCTTTGTAGTATGAAATTTAGTCTTTAATGTTTGAGAGCAAAATAAATATTGTCAAAGAAATTTCATTCAAGAGAAACACTAGAAGTTTTCAATAGAAATGTAATAAAAACTGCTTCTTTTTTTAACGCGGGAAATTCCCATTTATTATTAAATGTCCTTCCAAATCGTCTTCATCGGAGCTGAAAGGCAAGTCTGCCATTTTTTTGTTGTAACCCCTTTCATTGTCGCCGCTGGAGTAGAACAAATCAGGAACATCTGTTTTCTGTCACTTCCCCGTTAATGCTTCCTGCGCAGTTACACGAATGGCCTTGCAAGAACTGTCTACTCAAGATGGCCGGTTTGCAATGGACTGTCCGATCAGGAAGAAAAAGAAATGGATGATAGCTTTGATAATAGTAGAGTTATTTGTCCTTGTGTAAAATTGTTATTTTTCTCAATCTACTTGACGGAGTCTTTTACAAATTGTTTGCCGTTGAATCATTTTTCCACAATGTTTGATCTATTGACCAATGTGGGCAGACACACCAATGTGGTTTGGTGTGTTAGCAGTTTGAGAAAAATGTCTTAAATGATAAAAAATGTTCATTTTTAATTTTGATTAGAAATGATTAACATACAATTGGACTTTAAATTATTGTTTGTTTAAACTTTTTGATGCAGTCAATCATATTTCTATTGGAGAAAAAAATAAAACTGATCATAAAACGAAATTTCAAAGTTTGTGTGAAAATGATAACTCCTTTTTATTGATTGTATTTGGAAATTAACAATATAGCATAACTAAAAGAAATCAGAGAATTTAAGAATAGTTGAGGTCTCGGTAAACACACGAAACGCTCATTATTGTATTATATTGTCTCGAAATTGTGACATTGTTTCCTTGAGAAATTAATTTCATGTTAAGGAAAATATTTTAATGTATAGCTCTAATGGATGTTGAATGGATACGGAGTCAATAATCCCCAGCTTTAGCAGCAAATATTGCTGACAAAAAAAAAGAGTTCTAAATATTGCTGGAATTACGATGATAATTCAATTAGGAGCGAATATCCCTTATCATATTAGAGGCTTATTGTCTTTGTCACTGAAACTATAAAATAAACAACCAAAAGACAGATCAAAAATCCTTTGAGTTGAGCTCAAGCGGGTAGTTGAGAGAAATCTCTCCATCGAGTTCAGTCTGAACTTTTTGCGCTTTTACAGTTGTTAAATATCGATTTACTGTGATGATGGTTTCTTCAACAGCTGATGTATGCACTATACTTCATCTGTACTTTGTTACCTGTGCTTTCGTGCAGAATAAAGCATCATTATTTTTCATTGAATTTTTCACCGTGCAATAAGCGGGACACATTATATTTTCACGTAACAATAATATATAGTTCTTAAAAAAAATGTAATTCTTCTTTGTAAAATTTAAGATATTCCAATTTTTTGTAGTATATATCTCCCTTAGTATGCAGTATAATTTCTCCTATTGTACAATATTACATATGTTAAAATCATCAGAAAGAACATTTTATTTTCTAATCCGCATTTTCTGCGGTAGATCATGGAAGAAGATCTTTTAATTTATCAGAAATGCAGCTAGTATAGATTATCAATGAAAAATGTTATTTTGATCACTTTTTTTTAAATCCTGGAAGAACTTTTGAATAATGAACATTGGAATTTCAATTTTAAGATTCTGCTTCATTCATAATAGTCTGTAATTCGCTTCTACGAATTTTTTTACATATGAAAGACAGAGATCACAGAGGAAAAAGATTATGAGAACGAAACAAAATAAATTTCTATTTTAGATTTAAAGAATTGTCTGTCAAATAATAATGTGATTTATTATATTCAATTCAATATTCAATGATTTATATGAGCATTTTTAAAAATGCGTTATGGTTTAAAAAACGTTTATATAATTACGTTAAACATGCATTTCAATAAATTATTTAATTCTGCTGAGTGAATTTTAATTAGCTTACATAATTTAATTTATGTATCTGAATTATAGAATTATAGCAGATCCATTTTTGTTTATTAGAAAAGGCCTAGAAAAGAAAATTACTGAATAATAGTTTTAAATTAAGAGTTTTCAAGAGTGCCCAATTATCACACATTTTCCAGAAAAGTATCATGCACAAATGAATTTTCTTATATATATTAGAATAATTTAGTTGGTATCACATTTTTGAGACAAATAACATCTATCGGATTCATCTTATAAATTAAATTATCAATATAATATCAAAAATAGAAATTAGAAGAATTACGGTCTAATGAGTTCAACAAAATGCACGAGGACTATGATATGAAAAATGGAAGGAAATTATTCGCTTTCCATTTACTCTTGTAACAGTATCAAAAAATTTAAAAAAAATAGTGCAGACCACTTGCGTATGTTACATTTTCAACCAAAAAAACATTTTTAAATATAAAAGTAGTAATTATTGGTTGAATCATACCGTTTCAAAGGCATTTGGAAAATTAATCCACGTGTTATTAAAATTTCTTTTTATGTCATTTCCCATTGCAAATATTCGAACCATATCTAATAAGATTCACCGAAATTATTTTTGTTCAAAATTGGTGATTAAATAAAATTCAGAAACAGTTTTTAATACAAAAATAATAAAATAGCAGAATTGTATTAATATTGTAATTTTGGATGAGTTATCTATTATCTGATTCAAACTGTAAGCGTGCTTAAGTTTAATTCAAATGCATAAATATAAACTGATCTTTTTATTAAGATTTTTTTGAAATACAAAAAAAGTATATTAAAAGAAATCGCTTGATTGAAAATTAGCCAAATGATATTATAAGATACAAAAAAAATCCATATAAAATTCAGTAAATTCTACATAGTCCTTGAAAATATGATGGATTACAGTGATAAATCATACTATGTAAAAAGTTTACAAAAATATAATTCATCATATTTTGCTATTTTTTCAGTGCATTTGTTTGAAATATTTAACATTCACATTCGTTTTTGGTCTTCAGCAAATTTATTCAAAACTTTCAAAAAACACAAATTATTAAACAGAATTTTTTTCTACTCAGTATATATTTATATATACATATTTGTTCGAAAAAGGCTGCTGGAATTTTTATTGCATCAGATATTTACAATTTTTTCCGTTTGAACAACTGGCAAAAATTTTGACTTAAAAGTAATTCCATGAATATTCAATGCTGCCCTTTAAAAATCAAATGTGTTTTTTCGACCGATAAATATAGTTAGGGAAAGTGACATCTGCAAAGAAAGTTCGAAAACTAGGCCGACTGATTGAGACGTCTAGACAAACATGTCACACATACGTATAAAACAATTTGTTTGTTTGTTGCCTTATATAGAAAAATATGATGCAAATCCTTTTCTGGAACGTTACATTTGGCTTACCATTTAAATAGGAATGCCACAGAAGTGCTCTGTTATATTTGATTAAGGTTAAAAGAATTTTTTGTACTTAAAATGCTGTAGCTTGAGTCAAGATAAGATACATTTTGAAACCTTTTATTTTTATTTATTTATTTATTTTTGAATTCAAAACCTTTTTAAGGATTCATTTTTATAGAAACTATAACTTTTTTTCTAAGGGAAAAAAACTTAAAAAAATTAAAGGAAAAGAAAATGTATTTACTTCTTTCAGTCCAAGCGTTTTTGGCTCTGCGGAATGTTTCATAAAGCATTAGTTTAATTTCTTTTTACATAAAGCAACAATTTCAAAAGACCTTATAACAAACCTGTCACTTCAATTCTGTAAAGTTTAGTCAAAAGGGAATGTATCTAGCTGTAATCGCTAAAACAAATTTATTTGACGCCTAAAGTAGAATATCTCACAGCATGACATTAAGAAAGGGGGAAATCAGAGATTACAATAATATTTATTATGAGATTAAGGATTCATGGGCTATGCTAAACATGCTAAAATATGATCATGATGATAAGATTTGAAACTCTGATCTAGAGAAACAAAATGTCTGCTCATAAAAAGTTATCAAACCATATTCAGAGCTATTAATATAACTAACAGTAATAATAATTGTTAACACTTATACGCTTCCACGTGTTTGCATGTTCTATTATGCACATATGTGTGTAATATTCATTAATATATCACGTATAAAATTCGTAAAGCATTTAATACTCGTTCATAATAATCATTTTAAATTAGTTAATTTTTATTTCAAAATAAACATTATCTCAAAATGAATTTTCATTCATTTTGAGAGTTTATTATATGTTGTATTCCAAAGATGTCATCTCTTTTTGAATGAATTCATATTTACTGGAGTACTATGAATGGTCAACCATACCTCGATTTCTGGAGAGGCAATAATTATCAATCCGAACTCTTGAAATATTCAATGTATTAACTCGTTTTTAAATTTGTTTTGGATGAAACGACATTTCGTTAGGGTGTCTAGTATAGCAAAGATTGAGCACCTGCTCCTGAGTGATCAAGTGAGTTTAACTGAATTAATAAGGAAATCGTAATGTTTTTCCGTCACAAATTCTGAAAAATATTTTTTGCC
>JAPMOR010061756.1:373837-423326 GCA_026543865.1 Argiope aurantia | reverse complement strand
GGACATTCGCCCAAGTTGTATTTTTTTGTTGTTGATGTTGTTGTTTTTGTTATCGATAAGTCGCCAATTGTGACAATCTTCTTTATCATATTCCTAAAAGCGAAAAATTTATACCTCGACAGAGATAAATCGCCAATTTTCTGCCCTTGCATTTTACAAACTTCATATAAACTTCAAACCAAAACGGCATCATGTTCCCACATGATAAAAATATTCAGTATTGTATACCCCCTTCCCTCAAATGCGAAATTCGAAACCGAGAATGACACAAAACTAAATCAGTATCGATTTGAATTCAAAAACACTGAAGAAAGCGTATGATACCAAAAAAAATGGCGATGTTTATCGAACAAGATACATATTCTCGAAAGGAAACAGAATATCGATTTCAAGGAAAATACGATGCTACCCTAAGTTTTTCAGAAAACAGCTCTCACTCACTTATCTCTATACTGACGAAGCACATGCGAATTCCTTCCAAGTTTTAATGCATCGTCTAAAAATGCAGCACATTTATCAACGTTATCTTTTTATTTCGTCAGACGTGATTTAGCGAGAGAGATGCACTTCAAAGTATGTATTTTCTTGCAAAAAAGTAGGTTTTTACCTGCCTCATTCGCAGTGCAGTAGATAGAAATCCTATGCTGTTTTTTTTTTTTTTTTTCTTTCTAGAACGACGTTATGAAATACAATCTCCTTCTCACGTAATAGAAAGGAAAATCTTAGGGATGTATGGTATTGATTTTGAAAAGTTGTATGATTGATTCTCAAGTTATGGTAATAAATCAAGACGCTTGGCATTTTACGGATTTTTCCAATATGGCATGGGAATTTGAAATTTCTCTCGTGAGTTATCGTTATTTTCTATGAGTGCCAAAATGAAGTAAAAGGTGTGAATTGTAATTATAATTTGTATCTGGTTGCTATGATTGCTTTCTTGTTATAAATGCATAATATAGGTTCTATAAATTGTGTCTGAGTTGTAAATTAGAAAGAACCCTAGAACATTTACAAAAAATAAATTTAAAAACAGTCTATTGGTTCCATAATTTGTGTTTGAGTTGTAAATTAGAAAGTACCTAGAAAATTTCCAATTAAAAAAAAACACTATGTTTATCTCCAATAGTATTTCATATCTTTTAGAATAATCAATTACTCTTCAAAAAATCGTCATGGGCGTTGTAACACAGGTCCCATCGTTTAGGAAGCAGGTATTTGTTTTTGCTGTAGAAAGATGGTAGTTGATTCTTGAGGAAATCCTGCACAACTTACTTCAGCTCGTCGTCCGAATGGATAAGTATCCCCTGTAATATTCTCTTAAGTGACCCAAAAATTTGGAAGTCCCTGGGTGACAAATCCGGACTGTTCGGCCTGTGTTTCAACACATCCCAACGTAATTTTTTAAGGTCATCTGGATTTCACGGGAGACGTGTGGGCGGCATTGTCATGGAGAAGGAGTACTTGTTGTGTGAGAAGCTAGTATCTTGCTTTCGATTGCTTTTTGGAATTTCGTCAGAGTGCTGCAGTATTTTGTGGAATTGATCGTGCTGAATGAAATCAATCAAGAATTGTCCATGGCAATTGAAGAATGAGAAGCCGTAGTATCGCGCGTGGTTAAGATCTGAACGCATCCATGTATAATAGGATTTTATTTTCGATCAATTTCTTCTACCACTATTGAATGTCGTATGCAGTGCACACCTCCTACGTCGTTTATATCCTAATTATGTGACGTTGCTACAGCTGCAATCAATCGGTCGCAAACGCAAAGTGTCCACTTTTACTCTGGGCAACTCTTATAGCTACTAATAACCAATTAATATTTTAGTCTCAGCTTGAACCATTTGAGGTTTATACTGTAAAAGACCTATCAAAACGATTATAATTCGTCACTGATTCTTACTTACTCTAAATGTGAATGAAAGTTAAGAAAAACAATTTTTCTTATAGGATCAATGTAAAATTGGATAATGTGTTGTATTCCGAAAAAATACTCAAACAAATTTATAATAATGTAATTAAGTATTTATAACACATGCATTTTTACAAGAAAGTTCCCTAAAGACAATTTTACATTCTTACATACGTAGTACAGATAAAATATAGGAATCGTTCAAAAATTCGAACTCGAGATCTTGACTATCTCCACGTTTTAAACCTCCTTGAAGTCTAAAAACCCATTCTTGGAAAAGGTCCATCTGCCAGTGACAAAGATAACACAGAAATGCTTTGAGCTAGACAAATGAAATTTGTTACACGGTCTTTCCACGAAATTTGCAAATGTCCGTTGAATTTTGATTAGATTCCATTGAGAGAAAGACTGCCTGTAAGATTGTTCAAATGTAATAATAAATTAACTCGGTAAATACAAAAAGAAGAGATCTAAATAGATAAAATTCGGTGCACAGGTTTAACATTTGTAGTGCCGAGAGCTGTCACATTTTAAGCTAAATATAATTAAAGGTTGATTGTTTGTTAGTCTGAACTTTCATAAACATAAACGCGATAATTAAAGAATGCAATGATCTAAATATTATCAAATTTGGCATGCGAGTTTGCGACTACAAGTGCAGTTTTGTATCAAATTTTGTCTCCAAGAAACATGTCTGAAACAGAAGTCTGAATTTCGAATACTATTAACCTCATGGCAGAGATTTATCACCAAATAACTCTTCAAGGATGGCACGATAATTCAGTAATTCACACACGTTAACATTTCGTAACTGTTATACTCCAATGCCATGTAAGGCGTTCTCTGGCATTGCAAGTTTATTAGAGAGTATGCCAGAAAAATTAGAGAAAACCACTTACGTTATTTTTTTCAGCTGTGTGTTTGTGTGTGCGTGTGTGTGTGTGTGTGTGTGTGTTTTGTTTTCCCTTCTCTTTCATAATTTAGTGAAAGTGAGACATAGAATTATCGTGAAAAAATTTGTAGCATACATAGTTAATGCCTTATTAGGGTGATGCTTTTCAGCATACGGTGAAACAATTTCACATGCTTTCAGTATCTTTCTTACTTCACTTAACAATTGAAGCTATATTGGGGAAATCATATCTTTTTTTTAAGAAATCTCTCCCATAATTACTTCCTGTAACACAAAATGCAAATATATTACATATAATGTAAATCTATTACATCTTTATGCAAATCTATTACATTATATACACAGTCAAGTTGAGATTAAAAAAATTAATGCGGAAATATTTGTAGTATAAGTAAGCTAAAGATAATCAGATTCCTATACAAATAATTTCCGAATGGAAAAAAATCAAAATCTTAACAAAAGATGGTTAGTTCCATTAAGCGAAAATCATGGAGTTTATCAGATAATCATCTGCTTATTAATAATTGATGTTACAGAAAAATAATTAAAAACATTCCATCTTGCCGAACTTATAAACATTTGTGCGAGTGGCACGAATCTTTGGACAACAAACTAGTCAAAAATATATTGTAAATATTAGTGCATAAATGATTATTTGGAAACTTTTCATAAACCCTAGTTAATAAATCACATGTATAAAAATAATTGTATGAGCTTTATCATTCTGCTAACATGAAGAAAAATGCTCTGTTTCCCGATGTTGCGTATTTACCATTTTAAGATGGAATTATCTTAATTTCCATAATGTTGTTCAACAGTGCATTTAACAGCCATAATCAGCAATATTTGATTAAATATTCATAATCTAATTTCAAAAAGCATCTCAGAAAATTTCTGAACCACGAAAAATGTTTCCAAATGTCTAGTTAATTCCACCAACCAAAATGCCACACCCAAAGACGTATTCAAAAAGAAACGGAAGTTAATTTATCTTGCATCTTTGTTTTTATATTTATAAATTACATTCACTTTATCTAATTTGCTCAAGCACCGCGTTCTTGTATGCAACAAACAATCAGATTAATGGCTGTCTTAAAATCAAGCAGTTTCTTTAAGAACCTGTCTTCACGTAACTAATGACATATCCGTACAAAAACAATGCAAAATTTTGTCTCTTGTGTCAAAATATGAAAATTCGTACTTGAGTTTTTGACATATTAATTCATCATTTTGCCTTAAGACCAAGCAGCAATCAATTATTCCTTTCGAAACAGGTCGAGTTAATAAACGTTGAAACTTGCTCTGAGAGTTGGTATTTTGGAAATTTCTGGAACATTAACTCTCTTTTCTCTGGTTTCAGCTTCATTAAAACTCATTAATCACACAACAATAACACTGAGTTTCTTAAGATGGTTGATTTATCTTCGTTCGTTGGAAAACAGTTCACGAGTTTTAACTGGAGCATTTTAGGAAATGCTTTCTATTTCTTCATAGTTGACACATTGTGTTTTTGAAGCTTAAATTGTATTCGACTGAAGATTTTCTCTCGTGATAAACTCAATGAATAATTAAAAGTGTTCTTTTTAAAGAAAATTGCCCTTTCAGAATGAGATTTGGATAGACATTTTGATAGACATTTCTTAAAATTCATGAAAATGTTATATATCTTTTTAATAAGAAGTGCTATTTATAAAAATATGCAAACATTTTTATAAATATTTTGACAAAACTATTGTTATTTTATCTATGCAATTTATCCTGATAATTTATTTATTGTGTAAACTACAAGAAAATTGTGTTTAATAAATTGAAAACAAACTACGCCTTTTGTTTTTCATGGTATCTCAGCACCTAAAAGTATTTCTATCACACAATCCTACGCTCACGAAATAAAATCACATTTCTGTCTTAAAATGAAAATTATAAAAACGGGCTGAAACTTCTTAGAATTTCCATCAAGTTGAATTTGACATCATATTTAAATGCGAAAACAGAATTGATTAGAAATATTTTAGCCATCTCGTGTAATATAGAAACATTTAACTAATAATTTTGATTTAAAACATAAGATTTTACTGATTTTAATGGAAAGTGTGTGTTGGTCTTCTTAAGTTCAATCAAATTTACTTATTTCCACTTTAAATATACAACTGAAAAAAAAAGAAAAAAACTGTGATCTCATATCTGCTATATTTGTTACAGAAGAATATTTAACTTATTAATTAGGAAATTTGACTTTAAAAGTTTGTAGCAATTTTCACCAATTGCTTCTAACAGGAGGTATAAAAATGAGTATCTGTTGATTAAAAAGAAAGCTTTTAAAATGAAATACGAAAATAAATAAATTAACACAAAATGTAACATAAATATTTTAATAGTTTTTTTATTAAGTGTGTGTAGAAAGCCTACAATCGAAACTTTATAAAATGAAAACTGTAGGACATATTACAAAATCCATTCTAAGAAAAAAAAACTAAATGTTTAAAGTTAATATTTATTCTTAATTTAAAGAAAATTACTCATATAGCCTAAAAATATAAATAAATTAAAAGTAAAAGAATAGTTTTCCATTTGATGGAAATTTGAAAACTAATCACAAAGTAGCCACTTATCAAACGGTTAAAATCCATATTTCTTAATACAGAAACTTTTAAAAGCTTTAAAGATAGACTTTCAAACTAGATGCAATAAAAATATTAAAATTTGACTCCTTAACAACCGAAATTACTATTCTAACGTAAATTCCATCAATAAAAGAGACACTACTTTGGAATACTTCTAACTCATAAACCGATTTAATTTCAGCAAACGATTTCAACATGGAAGACATTTATTTTTATTGGTTTATTGATTCATTAAATTCCGAGCGTTGAAAGTTTACTTTTCAGTTTAGCAGATAATCATATATGTACACATAAATTGGAAATAATTAAGGGTTAAGTGTTTAGAAAAGATTAGTCTGTGTCACCCGGTTTTAAGTGTTCAAGATTTTATTTTTCTTTCTGAATAATTGGTCGAGTGAAAATTTAATCTGCAGTTCGTCTTAGAAAATAATCTAAGGTTGATAATTAGCAATAAAGAATTTAAAGCTTTAAATTGGCATTTTAAGTGAAGATAATTGCTGAAGATTTCGAAGTTAGGATTTAGACTTAGTTTTTAAAAAGAATTATTAATTGCAGAAATTGTTCGTTAGGTAAGTGCTCTAAAATATAGAAATAATATTTTTTGTGCAATAATGGAATAAATATGCTGATGTTTGAAAAATGAGTCACTTTAAAAGATTTTGCTCGTGAATTTATGCATTTATTTTCATACTTTTATTTTGTGGAATATAGTTTATTAGATTACTTTTGTGGATGTAACATACATTATCTCTGTAAAATTGTTTAAAACGATATGCAAGATATCTCTAATTAAAGTACTTTTCAGCTAAATTAGAAAGAAAAAAAATGGAGTAACTAATGGAAAGAGTAACAATTTTACAAATTTATAATTAAATTAAATTAAATTACAAAATAAGTTTCATACTAACAATAGAATTAATTTTACTGAAAAAAATATTTATATATATAATTATTCTCAAAAATTTAGTGTGTAGTTGATATAAGGCATTTTAAGAAAAAAAATTAACAACTTTTATTTTTAATACATAGATTCACTGATTAATGCTCAAGATTTCATGAATGCACAAATAAATATTTTACTTTAATGCATTAGTTCACAGTTATCTTTCTTCTATTTTTTATAAAACAAATTTAGTGAATATAACGCCCAAAAGCAATTTCTTATGCATGATATTTCATAATAGGAAGGAATAAGGCTTTAAATAGTTTTTCTCAAAATATTTAGAAAATCTCTTTATAATTCATATTATTCGGACGTAAACAGTTTATATTTCTTTCAAATAGATAAAAAAAATCAAGATTTACTAATTGATTAAAGAAGAATGGGATCTAAAAAGTCACACAACTTAAAATACAACAAAACTGAAATGAAAATTATACATTTTTGGTAAATATATAAAATAGATTCTTTTTAAAACTATGCAAAAACAATTTTTTAGCACAATATGTTGTTTGTAACATCAGCTGTAATAAAGAAATATATTCAAATAAAAAAACATCGGTTATGTTCTTATATTGTTTTGAACAAGGCACTGCAAACAGCATAATAATGAGATTTTATTTCAAAAGCTATTTTCAAAATTATTTCTGATTTTAATCTAATTCTTTTTTATATATTGTATTTAAATTCGGCAAAACTCATTTTTTTTTCTTTAAAACACAAAACATATTTTTTTAAATAATATTTAAACTCTGAGAGAAAAAAAAATACGGAGAGAAAAGCTGTTATTCTACGCAATTAATCTAATTAAATTCGAGAAATATGCGAAATAACTTATCGGAAGCAATTAATTTTTTAATTTATTTTTTTAAGTGTTCGAAGAAGGAATCTAAATTTTTTTTCTTCTCAGTTTTAAAGACCATAATTTATTCAAAGATTTCCAAATTAATTTTTTTGATACCCATTAAGTAAAAATTAAAATATGACTTAGTAAAATTCCTAAAGTTAATTACCTGTGAATTTTTTTTTCAATCTCTTAATTTTTTTTAATCTAACCAAACGATTTTTATTCCATAATTAAACATAAACAAATTTTAAAAAAAATAAATAATGACATTTCGTATCCTTTTGTAATAGTGCAAATGTTTCCTTTTTTTCATATATTCTAGCTTATGGATTTTTAAAAAAAGGTATTTTTATATTTTACTTGGCAAAAAGATGTCATTTAAAAATAAACTCCCTGGGTTCTTATTAAGATATACAAGAATTGGTGACACAGAATTTGTTTCATGTTTTTCTACGTTTACTTATATTTCTATAAATCTAAAAGGAAATTACGCAGTTGGTTTACTAAAATTCCCTCATTTATTTGGAAAGAAAAAATTAATAAATAATTTTAAATTCAAAAACAGTTTAATGTTTTCAAATATATTCAAAACTCTTTCAGACAATAAAACATTAATTCTGATATTTAAAATGGAATATTAGAATAATCGTGCATGCAAATTTGTAAATCATTCAGCTTTAATCCTTAACTGAGGAGGTGAAATTTTATTACTTAACTAGGGAGGTGCGGTCTACGAGACCGTATTTCATTTAGACACAAATTAAATTTTCTAATGAATGTATTAGTAAGAAAAACTGCCAATATATTTTACAGATATTTTTTTATTGGTATATGGATATGTTTTAGAAAGTTTTCAAAATATATTGTCACTGAAAAAAAGTAAATGCGTTGGAACATACATTTTCTTCTCAAATTACATGTTACAAAAAATAATATTCTGGAAAAAGCATATTACTTTTTACTTTTTAAATCATATTGATTTTTACAGTATATGAAGGTATATAGAAGACAATATAAAGTAAAATAGAACAATTTTAAGAAAAATTAAAAAAATGACAAGGGGTGAAGTTGGCCCTTTTTTTAATCGGCTTGTGTGATTTTCATAGCACGGTTTTCTAGGGCATTTTAAACATACAGGTTAAGAACTAGTATAAAAATCAACCTATAAATTCTGTATATATATATATATCTTGGTATATTAATATATTTTATAAATTTTTCAAAATGCATTATCACTAGAAAAATTAATTATGTTTGAACATACATATCAAAATCAGTTGAATGCGAACTTTCATCAAAAAACTCTTCTGTACAATTATCCTTATCCCTAAAATCACTTTCTGCTTCATTTAAAAGTGTCTGGAGCACGGCTTCATAAAATGATCAGTAAATTTGATGATGTTTCGGGGCCCAAGTTTTAGCGTTCTCTTCTAAGCCTTGTTTATCACTGGGATACTAACAGGGAGATGCGGTCTTGGAGACCGCACTCGAAGCAATAACTGGATTATTTTAAAAAGCATCTGCTGAAATCGGTTGAAAAAGTGCACGTGTATTGAAGGTCACAAAACAGGAAAGTACAGGAAGGAACAAGGAAGCTACAGGGTCAATCCATTCAATTGAGCTAAAAATAGAATAGGGCTGACAGAAAATCCATGGATAGCGGTCCCACAGACCGCACGTTCCCAGTTAAGGGTTAATTTAATTTATTCGTAAATTATAATTTCACTGCCTTTATAACAGCAAAGTGAAATATGCAGCTTACTATATGATTTTTTGCGTACTAAAATGGCAAAACAAATAAATAAGAGAATATTTCTTTTAATATTTCTCACAGTCTTGCCTTTGATATTATTAATTTTTTGTTATATTTATTTTTCTTAAAAAGAATTCGGTTTTTTCATATACTGATCTTTAATACTTTAGAAGTATTTTTCTCGCAAGATAATTTAAAAAATACTTTGATTTCTAATTCTTGTTTTTTCTAAGAAAAACGAAGATATTTTATTATTAAAAATTATTTAAAACATGAAACGTTTTTCAATAAATATCGATGAAACTTGAGAACTCATCTCATGAAGACTTTGTTATTTAAAAATATAATCTTATTATAGATTTTTTTTTATTTCCTGTATTAGAAAAAAATGTAAGGAATACGTATGTGTTGCATTTGTGAATTCAAATTACCTCGAGAAATTTTTCATCATAAGACAAATGATATTTATTCAATTTATAATTCCATCTAACTTATTTATGTATCAGAAAGTGGACAGAATTTATCATTTTTCAATCCTCTGATACAATAAAACTTTTTTCAAACTCTAACTTCTAGCTTGTATGATTATCATTCTTATCAATATATCATTCTAAATTCGTACAATATAATGATATTCATTGTAATATTTTATAACTTGGAAGTTAATATAAAATAATGTCACCATCAATATGCCTATATACTGATTTTCAATTAATTTGATTTAATTTTTATATTAAAAAAACAAAGATGAAGCCCATTTAGAAAAATATACAAAATGAAAAATTATAATGATATAGATATGTATGTGTAACTTATGAATTTAGATAATTTTTCTATTAAGTGAAGTACTTTTATTAATTTTTGTCTGAAAAATAAGCTCAATCATTTATAAACAATTCTGTCTGTTAAATGAATCCCGAGATTTAAAATTAAATGCACCTGTTCATTTAATTTTCTTTATAAAGCAATTTCACGAGTTAAATTAATATGAATAAATCAATATACTTTCACATTAATAAACTTCACTAGAAATAAATATATATTCTATTTTATAAAATATGTATGTTGCAAAATATAGGATAAAACTTGAAAGCAAACTAAATTAATATTTCCTTATTCAAATTACACTTATAAAGTAATGAATGTTCTTAAGTTTTATGTCTTTTTCGAACTCAGAAATTTCGAGTACTTACGTTTCATTTTCTTCACAGTTACAGTGAACTTGGGTGTCAGATGTTCCGAATATTCCAGCTGTCCTTTTAACTGAACAACTCATTTCACTTCAGTTGAGATTTCTGGGTGATTATTCTGTTGTTTGCATTTTATCTTTTTCAGCTGCTCACATTTACATTAATTCCCTAGCAGACGAAAGTGCAGTTCAGTTCAGTTCTTCTTGCTTTTTTTTTTTTTTTTTCGTATCTCGGGTTTCATTTGTCAGAGTAAGTGCAACTTGAAACATAAAAAAAAGCGAAAAATTTTCTAACAAACGTATCTTGTTTCTTTTCAAGACTATTATTCATAAGTTGGCTCAGAGCAAGTTTTTATTCCTCTCCTGTAATAGGTTCTTGGAAATACATATTTCTTTTTCTTTTGTTTGTTACTGAATGACAAGAATTCTGTTAGAGCCATCAAAAAGTTTATTTTTTTGCGCAAACTAATTTAGTGAAAACTTCTTAAAAGGTTTCGGATTTATCACGATGAAAGTCAAGAAAGCTGATTCATCTTTTTTTTTTTTTGAAATTTATAAAGAAACTGTTTATTCCTCAAGATAACCTAAAATTAAATATCAATTTTGTATGCATGTTGCTTTATTTATAATTCGAAAGAGGTTTAATTCAAATGGCAATGAAGAAACTGAATGTAACTTTGGCGTAAAGAATATTTTTCAATTCAATATATATAAAATATATAATAATTTGAAATAAAATATATTATATATTTTGAGAATTAAACATTAATTTTTACATTTTTGAAAGTAAACTTTAAGTAGAAGCAATTAAAACGATTTAAAATCCAGAATAAAGGACTTTTTATAAAGTAATTTTTTAAACTTTGAAAGCAGAAATGCATATTGATTACTAACTAGAGAAAATAGTTAATCAAATGAGGTATTCAAAAGGTGGAGAATATCTCAAGTCCTATATAAATATTCAATATTTTACTGTTGTATAATTAATTCCTATTTACTAGTAAAGATATTGATATAGAACAAGATTAAATATTAAAAAAATACATTTTCTTTGTTTCAACATTTTTTCTAGCTTGCCTATTCCTTTTAAATCATATTCATAGCATCTTTATCAATGTAGGAAATAATTGTATTGCTTTAGAAGTAGAATAACATGTTTTTCAGAGTTATTGATTGTAAATTATCTTAATTATTCTTCATTTTTTCTTAAGTAAAATGCATTTTTAATCGATAACTATTTTCTCATGGAACGTAAATATCACCCCTTTATTGGTTTTATCTATTAAACTGTATTTCTAATAATTTTATTTAATTATTTTAATACATTTTCATTGCAATTCATATTGCTTGTTTAATATTATATCTTTTCCAGTGGCACGTTGTAAGCATAAATGCAGTCACTCCTCTTTATATTCTCATTTTTTTTTCTTTTTTTATGCTAGTTTGAAACAATTCAGTCTTAAGCTACGTATTTTAACAAGTTTGAAAAAGTAATATACAAGATTGTTGTGAAAGAAGAATGCCCGAATTTTCAAATCACGTATTTCCATAAACATAAAACTTTGTTAAGTAACAGAAAGAGACAACAGAAAGAGTTTAGTGTTTGACAGAAAGAGTTTGAATTTTTTAATAATGAATTAGTATGGTTAAGCGCAAGCTTTATTATTTGTACGAAATGTTTGTATGGAGATTGTTAGAAGATTTTTACTTTGTAGCTACAAATTGACACGACGGAAAAAGTTAAGAAACCAACTACATTCCGAACCAAAAGACTGAAGCATTGACTGTATTTCCAAAATGTTACGAAGGAAGAAGGTTAAGTATTAACACCAAATAAATGTTTTTCTGACTTCTGTGATAATAGAATTCAAAAATTGTCTCTTCATGGGATTTATATTTTAAAACTGTCAAATTTAAAGTCTTGATTAATACTCTCATTTCTAAATCGTACTTCAGGTAGCTCAGTATACTGGAAAGCCTCAGTTTTTCTTTGATAGATAAAAAAAAAAATACCCATGCCTGCCTCATAAATCACAATGATATCTTAAAGTTTAGTTTAGTTATATTAACGTCCCGTTTGAAGCAACACTAGAGCTATTTTGGGACGGACCTCGTAATTTTGAACCGCGCTCAGATGACGAGGACGACACCTGAGCTGGCACCCCCCTCTCCACACCACACCATACCAGCGGGAGGACGCTTGGTCAGGACGGATTTAACGTGCAACAGACCCCCCTTACACGACAGTTCTTCGGTGGAATCGGGTCTCGAACCGGAAACCTTCCGGTTCCGAAGCCGAGACCTTACCACCAGGCCACCACGGCCCGATGTCTTAAAGAGTTGATATACAAAAGAGGACGTCAGCTGATATATACTAAGCAAATGTTTACTAGGACGCCTTATTATAAAACCCCTCAACCTTCCAAACACAATTAAGTGAGTCTCTTTAATGAACTAAACACGCGCTATGAATGTTCGATCAATCACATTTAACAAAAAAGGGAGAAAACTTCGCTCTGATTGATATTCAAGCATCTCGGACGACCAACGTAGTCTATATGAACGAGCATTTGGAAACTTTCAGTACTGATAAAGTTGCGTAACGAAAATGGATATACTTAAAATTGCAGCTTTTCGCGTTATCCAGAATAGTTGTTTGAAATTCTATTATTCATTTGCACTTCTACCAAGAAACGACAGTACAATTAATTCTTATATTTTGATAAATATCACTCTTTATGACTTAATTGATCAACGAAATAAAATTTCACAAATCCCCCTCTCAAGTATATATAAAATTGTACTCGCTATACAAATTGCTTGCTTAGATTCAATTTTTCAAGTCTGGACTTTCTATTTTATCATTCTATAGTAACACAATTATGCAAGGATTATCTTTCAGACTTAATGATATGTTTAAAATTGATTAGTCTTTTTATTGGAAGTTAAATCATTTCTCCTGTCTTTTATCCTTTTTTATCCCAATTTGAGTATATAAATTTCTGTACTAAAGCAAAATTGGTATAAAAGGTAATGCAGCTTATTGTGCAATATGCTATGGAAATATATTATATTATTCAAAATTATACAATATTGCGAATATTGTTTAATGTAATTATGGTATTGGTAGATATACTTAAGTACTTCAATGAATAAGAAAAAAATACTTTTAAATGTTTCATTTAACTACTTTTAACGTACTTTTTGTAATAGTAACTATATCTTAATAAATTGTTATGCATGTTTTTATATTGGAGTCTTCCTTAAAACTATAATATAAATATTATTTTTAATCTGATTTAACTAATTCTAATTCTATTTCAAAACCCAATATTCATAGGTCTATTTAAAATATTAAATTTGATGTTTTTTATACCATTCCAAATAGAATTCTACATAATTTAATGAAAGATCTCACTCGAAACATATTTCCCATAATTTTAACATTTGCTATATATTTTTGCTCAAGCAACTGGACGAACACAAATTGAAAAGAAAAAAAAACTAATAAATTTTTCCTGCATAGTCTATGTATATGTCATTATCATTCTTTTCTCATTTAAAAAAAAGATTTTTTTTGTGTTCAACTTATTTTAAGAACAGAGCAAGAATAATTTCAAAACAAAAAATAATATAGCTGTATAATGCTTTCTAAACTTCGACTTTTAAATTAACCTGATTTTAGTTTTAGTTAGCAGTTATTTTCAGCGTGAACTGAAGACAATAACCAAATCTGTTACAAGTTTAAATGAAAAAAAAAATCTTATCAAGATGATTTGCAAACAAAGAAATAATATCAAAATTGTTTTATTATTAGTATTTTAAAATCGAATGCGCACATTTTTTAAGCAAAAACGCTTGATTAATCATGCGAAACAAATTGCTAAAAATGAATATGAATTTTATTCTTGAAAAATGAAATTTTTTTTTCTCCTGCTTAGAGAAAAAACATTGTTTCTAAAACTTTTCAAACAAAAGAAACTGCCTTTTAGGAAGCAAAAAGCAACTTCCAATTTTTATAAAAATTAAAGGTAATATATTATTATGTGTCTATACGAAACAAGATAACATAGCGCCAAAAAACTAAATAAAAATAAATAGGAAAACAAATAAAGTAAGGATAAAAACTTCCAGAGTAGAAGAATGGAGCCAGGTTTCTTTCTGTATGACTTCCTTTAAAGACATTTTTTCCTTGTGGTTGGAAAAAGGATTGAATCGTTTTCTGAATTTGCAGAAGCCAAGGCTACGATATCGATTACGCGAACTACTCATAGAATCGATATTGTGCTTCAGTCAGAAGAACAGCAGCAACGATAGCAACGATTCAGTTTTCAGATATCTTTTATTTGTCATCTTTTTTCTCTGTCTTTTCGGTTGAATCAATTCGATTCGCATTTTAATAAGTTTTATTACCTATAAAAGTCCCCTATTTTGAACTAAAGATGAAAGTTAAAAAAAATGAGAGAAAAATTCTTCGTATGAAAATAAGAATGTTTGGAAGTTTAAAAAAGGAAACTTAGAAAGAATGAAGAAAACGAAAATGGTTCTTTCTATCAGAAATACAAGAATTTTGAATCAACTCTAAATAGTATCGATGTATAACGTTTCAAACTACGCGTCTTTTTATATATATACTAGCTGACCCGGCAAACGTTGTTCTGCCTTATAAATTATTTCTATTGAATATTTTGGTTGTTAACGAATGTATTGTAAGTGTGTGGGGATGGGATCTATGACAGAAAGAGGAATGGAGCACTGTAGATGATGATCGCCGATAAAAACTAAAAAACACCAACCATTCATTTTGTCAATACAATGTATTTCATTAATGTAACGAACATATACATTGTTTGATCTCTTAAAAGTTAAACGTAAAGTGAAAAAAGTAATATACATTTTTTCCTAAAGTATAAAAATGAAATAAAGAAAATGAATATTCATTTCGAAGAGCAATTGAGTGTGCGATATTTTTTTTCAGTCCGTCTTTAGCCAACACAAATAAGCTCGATAGTTTGCCCACGCGAGAACATGCCGAGTGTGAAAAACATGGTGTGCCCAAATCTAAGCCTCAAACAGACATCGTTTGGCCTTGCGACTTATTGATTGTCACTGCAAATGCGAATCTAATAGGAAATTGAAGGCGTTTGAATTCGATTGGCACGTCTGTGAGAATCAATGGAATTCGTGGCAGCAAATCATTTTCGGCTCGGAATTTGCCATTCAAAATGGTAGCTTCGACAACGTTTTTCATCAATTTTTTAATGACCAATCGCGTGCCATTACACAGCCATGGTGGGTTCAAATTCCGAAGTAAAAAAACCGGAGATCCACCTTTCAGTCGTAGAAGGTGTGGTGACATGCCTGGCAAATCCAGTCAGTTCAAAAACTTTGTTGGATAATTTACAGCTTTGTTAGCATCGCAAACTGTATCGATCAATTTGTATGATACCAAGTTGCCTGGTCACAACTGCTGTATCTTGAAGTTTAAATCGTCGACGTCTACATGTTTTGCTTCCAAAATAGCTCTTTCTGCCAGCCTCGCATGATTTATGTATTATGTGCGTACATCGGAAAATATGCGGTCAATGAGAGCATTTTGCGAATCAACGATAGTGCAGAAGTTAGTGGACAATTTTATGCATCCAGTAATTTCATATACAGCAACTTTTCCATCATTGATATCTAACAATTGATCCGAGAATGTGTCAGCAGATGGATCTTGTAGCATTTGGACGCGCGTGTTTATTTTTAGCTGGACTTTTTCAACATTACGTCACAGTGGCGATGATTTCAAGCAAGCGTTGATCTCCTCAGTGCACGGTGAACGTGGATAGAAACATCCTAATTACCTTGAGTTGTGAAATATATTTAACGACCTATTCTCATACCTACAAAATACACATAAAAAATTTCATGAAAATCAGTCGAGCCGTTTCGGAGGAGTTCGAACGCAAACACCATGACATGAGATTTTTATATATTAGATGTAGTTAATAAGTTCTTTTCTGGATAGAAAAAATGGAATAAATTTAAAAATTCTAATGAAATTAATTTTAAAATAAAACTTACGGAAGAATAGGAAATTATATTATATTCATAGAATATAATTACAGATTTTCTGGACGCTTTATTAAAATATTTTAAATAAATTCTCCAAAAGAAACAAATATTAGTTAATGGAATATTTATTTAGAAATATATAATAATCTTACTTCTAATGTGCCCGACTCTTCGATGGTATAACCGACTTATCTCTCTAAAATGGAAGAAATATAACAAAATATGATAATGTGTCTACAGATCTTCAATGTTTTTCAGATCAGAATAAAAAAGAGATTTGGGCATACAAAAATATCAATGAAATTCAAATTTTAATTAATAGAAGACGTATTAATAACTAAAATGTAAATAACGAGAGTTTAATGAAACTTGTAGAATACAACTTTATACAGGATAGAAATTAAACCATTTATATTTCTTCGCATTGTAATATTTAAGAAATTACTTATATTACAACACAGTTTGTTTTATTTTGTATCATTTTAAAATCTGGTGATTCGGGAAATTTATTTTAGTTCATCTTTAAAAAAAATATATTCATCTAATCAAAAGAATGTATATTTTTTTTATTTATAAACTATTGCCTTTTTAATTTGCGAATTGTTTTCAGAAATGAATAAGACAAGAAATAATGGAACTACAATAAAATGTTTAGAAAGAGAAGGCATTTAATCGTCTGGCGATCTTACTTCAAAACTTAAACGAATTTACAACAGATAAAACAAGATAATTTTTATATTTTCGGATACAAACCAGAAACATGATAATCCTCAAAAAATTTGAATTCAATAGTTTGACGGATTTCCATGTTTCATAACTCCCTGGAAGAGAAAATATATTTATAAAGTGATTTGTGTCTGTAGTCCTTCCTGCCTTCCTGTGAACACGATAAGTCAAAAGCGTCTTGAGCTAGATGAGTGAAATTTGGAATATGGCTTAACATCAAATTTAAAGGTTTCAATTTGAACGAAATCCATTCAAATAAAGTCTGTCTGTCTAGCTATCCGAGTATAAGGGGACATTAATTACGTAACGATGACAATTAGAGAGGCGGAATTCGGTGCACAAATTTAACTTCTAAAATGTAGATACTTGTTAAATTTGAAACCAAATTCATCATTATTTTTACACTCTAATAAATGTGTCATGCCAGAGAATGCCTTGCATGCCACTGAGGCACAAGAGTTACGAAATATTTTTTTGTTGTTGTTTTAAATTTAGCGTCTTTACTGATAACAGTATCCAAAAATAAAATTTGTATTTTAGGCATATTTTTCTGAATATATTGAAACAAAAATTTGATACAAAACTGCACAAAATCTCATACGAAATTCGATATATTTGTGCAATTACACTTTTGAATTATAGCGTTTATATGTTTCTGAAAGTACTGTACGACAGACAGTCAACCTTTGTTTGAACTCGAACAGCCGAACATAGGGACTCCTTCTGAGCGGATTTTCCTCAAAATTTGATAGAAATGTGCAAATTCGGTGTAAAGTCATAGATCAATTTTCATCCTCAAAGCATTTTTGAATTCAGGCTTTAGATAATCTTTGTCACAGACAGATAGGCAATCATTTTCTAAAAATTTGTCTTTTGAACACAGAAATGTATAAAACTGTGAGATTCGTCAAACTCTCGAGTTCGAATATTTTTGACGATTGCCATACTTTCTATAT
This sequence comes from Argiope aurantia, assembly GCA_026543865.1. Classification (NCBI taxonomy): domain Eukaryota; kingdom Metazoa; phylum Arthropoda; class Arachnida; order Araneae; family Araneidae; genus Argiope; species Argiope aurantia. The sequence continues at coordinate 405,406 of JAPMOR010061756.1, read as the reverse complement.
ACTACGTATACGATAAAGTAAAAAGGAGGTCCGAAATACATGGTATAAGGGTTTCTGAATAATATTTTAATCTTGTGTAAAATCTTGATTTCTTTTATCCTTTTATTTACCAAATCACTTTACCATCAATTTTTCAAATTCATTTTTAAAATCATTAGTTTAGTTTTGGTACAGAATAACCGCAGGAAGAAGAAAAAAACTTTTTAATTAATTAAAATAATTAAATTAGTCATAAAAGATATTTAATATCATTTTTAGATTATATCTACGGCTTTTCATTGAAAAACATTCTTCGTATTCTTATAAATACTTTTCGTAAAAATAGTCATATTGTGTAGATTTCAGTAAATGTTATCTACACAATCAACAGATACCATATATGGTATCTGTAGATTATGTACCAATACATAATCTACAGATATCCATATGTGCAGATTATATAAAGTACCGTCGGTAAATAAAGGGTAAATTGAAAAACAACGTCCAATATACATATTTGAATTTCCAGTTTCTTACATATTACCCGTCTTCAAATGATTTATCTCCAAAGACTATACTCTATTAGGCTGTTTCGTTACTATTGTTACAATAGTAACTAAAAGGACATATAATGTGTTTCCATAACTTAGTATGTCCAAAATATATAATTGATTCCTCTCATATTACAATGCTAAACTGAAATAGCATTATGTTTTGGAAGCACACGAGAATATAAAGAAACAAATACAACCGACATTCGCAGTTGCTTTTTACTATATGTGAATAATAAGGATCTCATGTAGATGAATCATGTGTTAACTAAACTGAAAGATTACACCCGCTAATCTCAACTAGAGACTTTATTCAAGGAACTAAACCTTACATCTCTTTTTTCCCTCAAGTCGAAATGGCTCAAATTTTCCAGATTTAGAAAGATACAGAAATTATAAGAACATTCAAGAACAAACGAGAAATAACCGAAAGTAAATCAATACCAAAAGTATTTTTAGGTAACTTGCCTGCAGTCAGTTCATAGCTTTATACCACTGGGCCATTCAGTCTGCGCCAAGTTGGAATAAGCATCATTGCAATGTCATTTAGCCAAGAATTAACTAAGAAACTTAGTAAATATACAGAAAAGATTATTCAATAATTGAAGCAATTTATAAAGCTCTACAAGATAAAATCCGTAGAACTTTTAAGAAAATACTCAAACATACATTATTTCCTCCTTTTTTTCATTTTAGAACAGAAAAATGTAATGAAATACCATTCCAAAAGACTTGTCCCGAAAAAATATCAAATCTATTCATAAAAAGAAACGAAAACCAGGGAAAATTACCTTTCAATTCATTTCATACCGAGTTGCTAAAGAATTTTTTTGCTTCATTTGACAGAAGGTAGAAAATGAAATCCTGATGTATGTGACCGGAAAAAGGCTTAATCTTCCATTTTGAAGAATGGTTTCTATTTTCAAATAGGATGAAATGCATCGAAGAAACCTGAGAGTTTAATGTATCGTGACGTGAAATATCAATTCCTTACGTTCGGAAACTCGGAATGTTCCTTACGTTACTGACTTAAATTATCTTTATTTTTCCTCATTTCAATTTTAATGGCTTAAGGTTGCTTGGAAAATGAATATTAGTATCTCCAAATGGGAAATTGGAAGATATTCCTATGGCTTTTTTAATGCATTTGTGATTTGCAAAACTGAGATTAAATTTCTGAGAACATGAAATATTTTTTTTTTTATGAAACGTATTTCATTTTTCTGTAATTAATGAAAAAAAATTTGTATGTTATTTAAAAGTAATCGAACATATCAATATATGCATATTCAGAAAGAAAAATGGAAATTGATTCTTTAGTAAAAACAAACAGTAATGATCTTCTAGAAACTTTCTCGCATCCTTCTGACATCCGAACAGTATTTCTGACATCCTTCTCGCTTGAAAACTGTAGATCTTGCACAAGGTAATGAAAATATTATTGTTTATTTTCTTATTTTCGGAATCGCACAAAAGAGAGTTTTGGACTTCAAAATATAATATAGATAATAATCGTATACAATTTTGAAGCGTCTTTCTTCAACAGATAAAAATGTGACACATAATTTCCATTTTAGTTGTATGACCACATGCCAAATTTCATTTATCAGCGTAGATGCAATTTTAAGCTATCGTGTTTACATGAATGCAGATGTACAGACTAACAGACAGTGAACCTAAAGAGAAATTAATTCAAATTTGACGTGCATGCATTCCATAAATGCTAAGATTATAATCAGATTTTCTTGAACCAACTTTAAAGTTTTTTTACTTATCTGATTCGAAAAAGTACAAAAATCACAGTATAAGACAGACAGAGTGACAAACAAAGTTTGTATGAATGATTTCGCTCAAAATTTGATAGAAATTTACAAATTTATGGCAAAGAGCAGATATCGAATTTCCTACTTCAAGTTCAAGATAATTTTGAATTATTGTGTTCACGAATAAGCAAACATAATTCGAAATTTGTGTTTATTGGTCTGAGGAAGGTCTGAAATTTGTGTTACTGAGGAAGGTCTGAAACGTGAAAATTCAACCTGTAGCTCAAAACTTGGGAAGTGCTTACATTATAGTTCTAAAATCTGAGCACCGAATTTTATCTATATGGCTCCTTTCGATTTGTAGCTATCGATTTTACTTATATCCATACAAACGGATAGACAGATTTTCCCCGAGCGAATGTTACTCAAAATTTGACATATATCTGCAAATTTATAATTATTCCAAATTTCAACAATCTAGCTCAAAGCGTTTTTGAGTTATCTTGGTCATGGACATGCAGACGAACAAACAGATAGATATTTTCCAAAAATACGTTTTTCACATTCAGGATACTAGTTTCGACAACGACCACTCCCTTTTTTATACAGGAACTCACCTGTTTATTGCCTTCATTTCATTCCCGGTTCTTCCAGGTACAACAAACAGCGCCAAAAGAGTTGCGGTCAATCGATTCGGCCGATAACCGCCAGTCATCGATGATTGCCTCACCTTGCATCGATTCAGACAATGGGAAGGTGAAGGTGGATTCTCCGGGGCACAGAAGAAAGTATTGGGCAAGAAAAAGTTATCGTGTGCGATGGCGAAAGTAGATCGTTAACTTTTTATTCGGTAAGGTAGATAGATATATTGGGAATTTTATTTTAGCTAAGCTAACACAGGTATTCTATAAACATAGATACTTCTTTTTTGATAAATTGCAATCCACTAAATTACACGACATGGAATATACTGCAGCTAGTAATAATTATAGAAATGCATCTACATTATGATACTGCAATATACCAAATAGTCACTGTCCTAAATGAGAGTGGTCTGGAGAAGTCTTGCATAATATTGACGCACAGTAGTTACGAAATATTAACCTTTGGCGAGAATTTAGCATTTTTACTAAATCTATCGTTGCAACCATGGCGAGTTGTTTGGCTATTATTGGCCTTGTTGGCATGTGGTTAACAGTATCCAAAATCCCAAATTGTGCTACAAATCCATTTTTCCTACACGACTGAGACAAAGGTTACTTTACTTGAATCACAAACTCCCATACCAAATTTGGTGGGTTTAAATAATGCCAACTTTTGAGGTATCGCGTTTATATTTTTTCTGAAAGAACAGACCAACAGACAATCAACCCCATGTTGGATTTGGCAGAAAATTCGATAAGTGCATAGACTATAGATGTTAATTCTAGGCACCAAATTGTATCCATCGAGATCACTTTGTACCGCAGTTATCGTATTAAAATCGATTTAAAAAGTCGAACAGACAGAGATTCTTTGAACGGAATTTGCTCAAAATTTGATAGAAATATACAAATTTGGTATAAAGATCGTAAACCAAATTTTCATCCGTCTAGCTCAAAGAGGTTTTGAGTTATCTTTGTCACAACAAACAGACGGACATTTTCCAATAATATTTTATCGAAATCAGTAAGGTTTAAAACGTGAAGATTCATCAAAATTCCGAATTCAAATTTTTTGATGATTACTGCACTTTTTCTATGCTATCTATACGATAAAGTAAAAATAAAGTAAAATTATATATGCGTTATTTTATTTAAGAAATAGTGGATTTTTTTTCTAGTTTACTTATCTTTAAAAATTGTATCTTACTTTAAAAAAAATATACATATAAAATTAGAAAAAAAAGAGGTGAGTAAAATAATATTGCCAGTCTAATCAAAGAAAATAGTTTACTCAAATGACCACGATTTTCTCAAAATGCACTATCAATTTCTTAATTAAGGCAAATGTATGTTTTGATTATCATATCAGCACCAGCGCTCAATATCAATCTATGAATAACAATATTTGTACTCTATGTTTTAATCTCCTTAATTGTCTGTTCACGATGAATAAAAACCATATAACCCTTACATTTTGCTCTTTCTGAATCAACTTTGGATGTTTTAAATATCCATTTATGGTATTGAATTGACTTGTTTCATTTAGAGGTTTTGAGGATTAATTGTGACTATAACTGTTTTATGGGATATTCCGCTATTATCTCGAAGTAAATAAAAATTCCATATTAACGTTTTTTATGAAAATTCCAATTAAAAACTATTTCTGAAACAATCTAAAAAAACTAAAATTATTTCTGAATCAAACAATTGTTGTATTTAGATAGCACAAATGCTGCTACTACAAAAACATAGATGAATATAACCAACTTAGTAAAAATAAAAAGGAATAAAAATAGAATCAAAAGTAAAAAACGAATCCGGCCTGAAGACTTTCTCAAGGGTCATCTTCAGGCAGGGATTCAAAACAAGGAATTTTTGCTGTGAGGGGTCTGACTTTTTGTCCAACAATATTGACCCATCGTGACCCGAAAATCCCCAGGCAATAATTCAGACTTCTCACAGATCCGTAAAAAATGGCGTATCTCTTAAACCTCAATTTTAGGGGATTTTTGAGTCACGAGGGGTATATATATATATATATATATATATACATATCGATACATATATATATATATATATATATATATATACGTTCTCTATTTACAATCACATAGCGATTTTACAAAATAATTATTATACTACTATATTCACATTGCAACATAAGATTCTGTTTTGCTACTCAAATACTTTGAAAAATCGTAGGTCTAAAGTCAGATAAAGGTCCAAATTTCAATTTAAAAAAAAAACAACTGTTCCCTCCTATTCAACTTCGAGTTTCTTGCAATGATTTGTTCTATATTCATAACCACACTCGGGTGTTGTTATCCTGAATAAATTGCATATTAATGCAGTCTGGTGATTCACTCTCAGTTAAGGATTAGAGAACAGTCTATTACGGACTCGATTTCACCGAATGGTATCAAGTATGACGCTGCGATGAATTTCAAATTCACCGATACTATCAAAGCCCTTTCGGTGGTTTTGGAATAGGTTTGAAGATTATGCCATTCTATGCCCTGATTCCATCGTCTGAAATAAATTACACGGTCTGTCCGTCCGTTCTAAGTATTCAAAACCATCGATAGGTACATTTTTGTCGTCTGCACCAAAAAATGTAATTGTACCGAATGCACCAAAAAATGTAATTGTATCAAATGCACCAAAAATATAAAATTGCAAAATATGTCAAAGACATTTGAATGTATCGATATAAGTTAAATGTCTTTGCAGTTGTGTGGTTGAAAGTTTAATGAATGTTTTGCTTCAGGTACTGTTTTCATCACCTGAGCAAAACGAAAATACAAGTTCCATCCTAAAATAATTGTGTATTTTCAATCCTCAATGTTAATTTTATTAAAATAAATAGCCGAATAAATTTTGAAAAATATAATTTATTATTTATTTGAAGTTTTGCAAGGAAATTTTGATTTTTATCTGTAGCAGCAAAGCTCAAATATCATAAGTGATAATAAATGACAATTACCGACATCAGATTCCTTGCTTTTCTGTAATCTAATAAATATGCGTTTTTTTGTTATTTATAATTTTATATAAATTTAAATTTTCTCTAAGACTTAATTAATTTCCATATTTGTAGATGAAGAGTGCAATTGTTTTTCTAACAAATAAATTTGATGATGATTTTAAAAACAATAGAAAGTAAAAACAAAACCACTTTTTTAACTTTCACAATTCATTGCTTAGCTCAGTGGTTTTATTGAAAATTAGCCATTACATTTTGTGACTTTATAGGAAATTAAATAATATCGGAAATTTTATAATATTCATGATATCGAAATACTATTCAAAGGTTATAGATCTGGTTTAACCAATATAATCCTTCCAAGTGGTACCGAAATATTCGATATTACTCCCATTAAATTTCTAACCATGACCAACCTAAAACATTATCTGTAACCTCTTAATCTAAATTAAATTAATTTAATGTCTTAACAACCAGGGTATTTATTTTTAATTTGTCTGAAAATGAAAATAATAATGAGATGATAAATCGTGTTCTCTCCTAGAACATTGTATATAGCCTCATTATGTAAATTAAATTAATTTGATTATTTAAAAACCAGCATATTCATTTTTAATTTATCTAAAAATGAAAATAATAATGAAATAATAAAACGTGTCGTCTTCTAGAACATTGTCTATAGCCTCATTATCTAAATTAAATTAATTTGATTATTTAAAAACCAGCATATTATTTTTAAATTTATCTTAAAATGAAAATAATAATGAAAAAATAAATCGTGCCCTCTTCTTGAATATTATCTGTAGCCTTATTGTCAAAATTAAATTAATTGAATTATTTATAAACCAGCATATTAATTTCTAATTTCTTAAAATGAAAATAATAATGAAATAATAAATCGTGTTCTCTCCTAGAATATTGTCTGTAGTCTGATTATCTAAATTAAATTAATTTAATGTATTGAAACCCAGCATATTCATTTTTAATTTATTTTAAGTAAATTAAAAATGAATATTCTGCTTTTCAGTACTCATAATTAGTATAGTTAAAACGAAAATAATTATTAAATAATAAATCGTGACCTTTCCCAGAACATCATCTGTAGCCTAATTACCTAAATTAAATTTAATTAATTATTTAAAAAACAGAATATTAATTTTTAATATATTTTAAAATAAAAATAATTAACAGTATATATTAGTTAATATTCACAAGTAGTGAGAAATTTGTACAATATGATATCCATCACATTAAAATTCCTCGTCTGAATCAATGTCAAAATTGAATAAAAATTAAGGTTTTATTAAAATGTAAATGACAATAACAATAAATTTCAGTTAATATTTGCAAGCAGCCTCAATACTAATACTCAATAAAACCATCATATTAAATTTTAACTTATCTTACAACGTAAATAATAATGAGCTATAGATTTCAGTTACTATTTACAAGTAGCGTGAAATTTGTGCAATAGCGTATCCATCATATTAAAATTCCTCGCCTGACTCAATGCCAAAACTCAATAAATTTCATAAAACTATTTTAGCATGAAATACTACATTACAAATCTAACCAGTTGATATTAAAGGGACATTTAGAATTACAGCATAATTAATATAATTGAAGACAACATTTCTTCCAAGCCCATAACTCTTTCGAACTTTGCCACTGGTATACATCAGTGGTGACTGATATTATGTGCCCTGACCGGTCCAGAAAAGCATATCCTGACACGCTTTCTAGGAAGCTCATTACTTCCTTTGTCTCACAGAAAGACGTATGTTCATAGATTATAAAAGGATGATGAATATCAGCTCTTAAGAGATAATGCATCAACGTTTATTCACTGAGTCTCCAGAACGAATGTTGCATGGAAATGGAATAAGGATTTTGTCATTGAGGTATGACAGAAGCACGTTAATTAGAGGAAATATATAATACGAAATGTAAATTTGAATCATTCGTGTCCCTTCAGTATTTGATGAAAGGGAATTATATGTAATTGATACTTAGACTCAGAAAATAAGAATTGAAACCTGTAATTAATGAATGTATTCAAATAGCATATTTTAATACATTTTTACATGTCCTTTATTCTTATGTTAACATATGGATGGCAAGTCATTCAACCTCTTTCTTCTATTTTGATGAATCACATAATCGGCTCAACTCATGGCAGTGTTGCCATTTTGGTTATTTTAAGGCGAAATATAAGAAATTTTGTCATTTTTTAAAGCGCTTCGCAATGGAAATTTTAACTTTGCTTTATTCTGAACTAGCCGCCTTAGAGGAATTAATGTTGTTTAAAACAACATTAATTCCTCTATTAAATTAATGTTGTTTTAATTCATCTATTAAATTAATGCTGTTTTAATTCATCTATTAAATTAATGCTGTTTTAATTCATCTATTAATTAATCTATGCCGGTATATAGATGTCAGCCTATGTTCGTAACTCATCTAATCTGCGTTGCCATTTTAGTTTGATTAAAGCCAAATTTAGGAAAATATTTTTAAGCGCTTAGCAATGGAAATTTTAACTATGGCTTATTTTGAATTTATTTGTAATCATTATGTATAGAATTATTAAAAAAATTAATTGGTATATTATTTATTATAATTACTGTACTTTCTAGATATCTCGTATCGATAGGTTTCATTTAACATAATGTCTGTAATGTAGGGTCTATTTTAATATTGATTTCATGAAATAAACAAAATTGAATTTAAGAAACGAATTTTCTAGAATTTATTTTTAAAAATATCTTTTGGAATTTGGAAACTATCATATATATATATATATTCTATTTGTTTTTTGTCTTAATTTAAGTCTTACATGTTATAATGGATGTAAAAAAATAATATTTCTTAAAGTAGTAATTGTGATACTATTATGTTTGCATGAAAGAAAACTTAATTCAACGTAACATACTTCATAGAAGAGATTTGAATTTTATTTTAGAGATTAATTTTACAACTTCCAGTTTAGTGAGTTTAGTTTTTATGTAATATATAATTAACAAATGAATGTTTAATAAAAAAAATATAGGTGTATCCAAGAAATCTATATTTAAACTTCTAAGCTATATTCATCTATAAATGGTGCTTTATATTACCGTTACTATTCGGTAACACTCGTTTGTTATATACGTATGTGTGAGAATAAGCTTGTCGAGAACTACAAATTGCTTTTTCGTTTTTAGATAATTGTTAATTTTAGTTCATGTACACTAACATTTCTGTTTTGGGCATGTATTTACACCAATGATTTGTGCTTTTTTAAGCTGGTATTAAATATATATAATAATTTATTTTAAGTACATCTTTAAAAATATATAATTGTGTAGGAAAATAAAAGTAGAAAAGCCACAGAGGAATAAAGATATATTTATGCATTAATGGAGATTTATCTCCTTTATTAACGTAAATGTTTAACTTTTAAAATTTTACGTGTTTTAATATTTTTCTCAATTTATCTGTGAATATACTGTAAGTAAAAAAAAATCACCCTTGAATTAAAATACCCAAAAAAATAATATTAGACATTTGATTCCATTTGAATTAGATGCTTCTATACCAGTAAAGTTAAATAAATAACATTTAGTTAGTTATTAATGAATATTATTGCGTATTATACATTTGCGAAATCTTATTAAAATAAAAATATTCTCAAAATTAAATTATATTCGACTGTATTACATATATAAATCTATTATCTAACCCGTTACTGTACACATACATAGCACTTTCCTAATTAATTACTACTTACGTCAGACTATGAAAAAACAAAGCATTTATCCTAATATATTAAGATTAAAAATATATCTACTATTTAGTTACAAAGAAAGAAACATACGCTGTCCGACAGTTTGAAGGAAAAATGATTAATTGTTGAATAAGAAGTGTACACGTGACAAGTTTATTACAAGAGCTTTATTTCTCGTTGAGAAAAGTAGCGACAAAAGTTAAGTAGAAAAAAAGATAGCCCAACAAAAATTAATTAGACAGAAAAAGAAATTAAAAAAATCTGTAATCCACATTTCGATCGCAGTCGCTTTTTCCTCATCATTTATTAGTTTTTCCCCCTGGAGAAACTAATCGATTGCAGCTTAAGCAGAGTAGAGAATGGGATATTTTTTTGAGTAATTTGAATCAAAGTAGACTTCCACGCTTGCCTTTTCGTTCAAAATTTTGTGACATTTGTTTCTCTAATTAGTATATGTTTCTAATATGCATAAAGTATTAAGAATTAATGATGAAATTGCGTAGCTAATTATGTTGCAAAAATTTTGAATTTAAAATAAACACTTTTTTTTTATAAAAATGGTGATTTTTTTTTCCTTTGTTTTTGTGTAATAATTCTTCGAATGAGGCTTAACAGAGAAACAAAAAACTGAATGCAATATCTTTTCGTTTAATTAGATTTAAAGTAGACTTTCATAATTATCTTTCATTTCAAGACTTCATGATCCTTATTTCTTCAATTAGTAAATATTTTTAATACGTATGAGACATAAATAATAAATGTTGCAAAGGTCTTCAGAGTAAAATTATAGTTTTTATACATAGATATATAATGATCTAAGTTATTTTCTTTCAGAAGTTACGAATATATTTCTCATTGATAATTTCAAACTAAATCAGACATCTCTCTAATTATTAAGAAACGTCTTTGGTCTCTTTTAAAACAAGTCGCTAAGTTTCCGAAATGCTATGAGTGAAATATTGTTAAAAAAGTTTTGTTTATAAGCATGATCTTCAAATATATTTCAATTTTTAAATTAAACATTTCTTTTTTTAAATATCTATATGGAATAAAAATCAATTTTTACAATGGAATTTAAAAATTCATATAATAGGATATGACAAATGCCTGATTCTCCACGGTGATTATATCGGAAGGTAATTATGCCAGTACAAACTTTTGATAACAAATTTATTTTATTCTCGACTTTTGTCTTTTTTAATCCAAATGGAACTTGAAAGAAATGGGGCTCTCTTATTTATTTTTCTACAAATTAGATATATCCTGACTTCAGCAAATATTTTATCTTTCTTTCATTTTAAAATAGATATACACAATAGTCCAATGAGAATAAATGGCACACGGAGTATATGTGACTTTTTCGTCTACTTTCACCATCTGTGTTTATTGTGCAAAAAGCAAGGAATTCTCTTTCGGTCCCTGCAATTATTTTCCTCTAAATAGAGAACACGCAAATATTTTGGCCCATTACACCCCCAAAATTAAGTTTTCGTGTATATATACTGTCTCGCGCCCTTTGGATCTTAAGAAATGAAATAAGATCTACTGAATATGCATTTCTGCTGCAGAATTTATATTAAATATGTTTGGTCACATGTTTGAGAGAAAGAAGATAAAAAGAATTAATTAAAAGAAGAGGATAAAGAGAAACACAATTTTCTATTTTATTTAAAATTTCAACGAAGTAACAATTTTGCAATAGTTCTCTGAATTATTAGATTTAAAGTGAGAAATTTTAAAATTCTTTTTCATTATTTAAATAGATTTCTATGAATTCTTCTATTATTTCTAACAAACATACTTATCTTGATCTTACAAGGGTTGGAAATTCAGTTCACGAGGATGAAAATTCAATTCGAAATGAGATTTAATATAAAGGTAGTATACATTTAGAATGTTTACTCTCGAAAATATTGAAGAGAAATGGCCAGTTAATTTCGGGAAAATAGACCTCAAACTTTCCATATAGGTTATATACTGATATTATGTCGTCGTTGTCGAGGCGTAAGTAGTATAGTCGTTAAGACAATGGCGTAGCAAACGAGAATCCCTAGTTCGATCCTGGACTAGCAATTTATTTCAAATTAATTTAACAATTTCAAACAGTTTTAATTAATAGATTTTAAATTTTTTATGCAAAAATATTTATTATATTAATTCTTGAATTATAATTTAATTTTTAGAATAAAAGTAACTAAAGATATAATTGTGTCTTTTAAATAATATTGATAATTACAAAAATTAAAATGTTAAAGATAATTTCAATTAATATGATACAAATTTTTATATGAAAAAGTAAATGTATTTTCTCTTAATACCTGAATTATAATTTTATTTTAAAAAATTAAGATATGAACCCGTTTTTCCTTAAAAAAATATTTAAATTAAATTACAGTTAGTTTTAATTAACGTGTAAATATTTTATCAATCAAAAATTAATGTTTTAAAAATAAATCTCCCTTAAAAATAAACATTCATTCAAATAAAACTTGAACTATAATTTAATTTTAAGCAGGGAAAATAGTTACATATGTAACTGAAATAATGATAAATGTTAATTAAATTATTCACACAAAGATATTTCATTTATTTTTTATTACATGCAAGAGACAAAATTTTCGTAAAAACATTTCAAACAACATAGCTATATTTTGAAAAATTCATAAATAATGATTATTTATAAGAGAAACATTAAAAGAATTGATAAAAAAACACATTTCATTTACCGTCAAATTTTTTTTGTTTTTCTTTAGAAAAGCGAGTAGCGCAAAAGCATATCATATGTTACTAAAAATTTTGAACCATCTGCCTATGCATTCCATAACTTAACACCGGCTTTCTAGTTTTTCCTTTCGATTATTAACATTTTGAATGTTTGCTGATATAATTTTATTTATTTCAGCTGGTCTCTTTAGTTTCTGATATATATAAAGTGACATTAATTTATTTTAAATAATGTATCTTTATTAAAATCTGAAAATTTAAATCATTTAATGCTTTTAAGGTGAAAAGAGTTATTTTGAAATATTTTTAAAGTTAAAATTATAATTATTTTAATACTAAAAATTAAATTACAACCTTCATTCAAGAACAATATACATGAACATAATTGTTTTTCTTTTAAAAAATAAGTTATAATTTATGTATTAAGAGAAAATAAATTTATTTTTTCCATATAAAAATAAGTATCATATTGATTGAAACCATTTTAAATTGTTAATTTAATTTAAGTAATTCTGAAAATCTTAAAAAAAATGCATTTATACGTATAATTATATTTCTTCTAAAAATTAAATTATAATTCAAGAATTAAGAGAATAAATATTTATTTTTGCATAAAAAATGAAAAACCTATAAATTAAAACTGTGTAAATTGTTAAATTAATTTTAAATAAATTAGGGAAAAATGCGAAGAAATGATAGTCAGATTCTAACTCGGACCTCCCGTTTGCTACGCCAGTGTCTTAACCACTATACTATTTTCGTCTGCCCAGCGGCTACGCAATATTAGTATATAAGCTATACAGAAGGTTTGAGGGTCATTTTCTTGAAATTGACTGCCCATTGCGCTTCTATATTTTCGAGAGTGAACATTCTAAATGTATACTACCTTTACACAAAATCTCATCCCAAACTGAATTTTCAACCTCTTGCCCCCCCCCCTTGTTAGACATATTTATTTTACAAACATATCGATCTTGAAGTACATAATGAAATTTTTTCGCTTCGAAAAGAAATACCTTTCTATCCATTGTTTATTTGGAAATTACTTTTATAAATAAAGTAAACAATGTAGCGTCAGATAATAATTTCAATTCTTAATAAATAAATGTGAATTAAAACAATTTTGAACCAAATGATTTTTATATATATATATATTCTGTTTAGTATATGTAAAATAAATGTGGCATAATCTTCATTAATATATAACTGGAATGAAATTATTTCACCACGTGTTTAGAGATAGTAGTACGAAATTCTACAAGGAAAGGAAATCTCTTAATATTTTATCATACAGAGTTTCTATTTCTTCTAGCATATGGAATTTCTTCTGGGAATAAAATGTTAATAAAATAAAGTTTTTATAAAAGATAATATGATAAAGTTTTATCAGATATTCAATAAAAAGATTAAGAAAGTAACAATTCTAATGAAGCAGCTTATAATAAAATGCAGTTATCCATATAAATTGTGACTATTTTGCTGCACATTATCTAAGAATGCATAAAATAAAGGTTCAAATAAAAATATTGACTTCATTTGTCGCTGCTTAAACATTACTTTTTTTTTTACCAAATAAAGAGTTATTTCACCAAATACGATAATGAAATTTATATCGATTATGTATGAAATAAGAAAAAGATGATGGGATGTTACGTGATGGAAATTACCTGCAATTACACTGGTTTTTTTTTTCTTTTCATCTCCTTTAAATATGCAAGGTAATTTTCGAAGCCCTTCTGGGTAATTTTGATTATTTATTCAGTAAAATTATGTTGATATTCCTTTGCACATCATTAATATTTTTCTTGTTTTGTAGCTGTTGCACGCAATGTATTTTTATTTCAATTCATTATTGAATATTATTATCGTAAAGGAGGATATATTTTTCTTTAGTTTTATTATATTTCCCGGCACATTTCGTTGATAATTATGTGCATTTAACCAACGAATTAAGTTTTGGAATCTTTTAATTCGATATATGAGTGAAAGGTTTCGTTTAAAAATACATTGATCTCCACAAAAATGCTTAGTCTTATTTATATTATTTTATGAATATTTTTTTATTATTTTAGGATATTTATATTTTTGTAATTAAGCTGATAACTTGAAATTAAATCTGATAAACTATTACGAATTAGTAATGTTGCTTTCCTGCTTAGTTAGTCTACAGGTTAGGAGGAGAATTTTACAGAAAACTCAAAAGGATGCTGAAAAGATACCAGGTCAAAGATCTCCAGTCTCGGTAACAAGCGACAAACTTAGTGGAAAAATAAAGGATCCAGAATATTCAAGAATTTTGGCTATAGCTCCATAAGAATTTGAGTTCCATCGTTTCTCTCAGAGCACGTGATGTTCTATAAAATTAATTATAAAAAGCAGAGTCGAGTCGAAAGAAAATAATACCTATACTCCTGAAATAGAAATAAATTCTGAAGGTTCCTCTCTATCATTTAGAAGAAACAACGCCCTTAAATGAGATCAGTTTTACCAGTTTCTTGCTTCATATGTCTACAAGTATATCAACAGCTCAGCAACAAGAAGTGGAATGTCTCATTTCAACTTAACTAGTGTTATACAGCTTTAATTTGGAATTAATTTTAATGAAGAAAACTGGTACACCCCGAATCAGTTCGTTTTCGTGAGAAGCGTAGTAATAGAGTCAATAGAGAATAGTCGAGTGAAGTCTCTCTTAGGAATATTGATCTGCAGTGAATCCTTTCTGAGCGCTTTGTATTTTTTGTAGTAGTTTAGTAACGATTTGCTGCTTGTGTGTAGGCTGCTGAATTTTGTAAGTAATATCTTTGTATACATTGGCTGTATTTTGTTACCTGTGTTTTCGTAATTTCTTGGTAAATGAAGTATTACTATCTGTTATCAAATTTGGTGAAGTTTTATAACATATATCCGCCAATATTCAATGATTGAACTAGTGTAGATTTCAATTCAATTTTAACTGTCGCTCTCCCATACATAAAACGAAACATTTTGCTCTCAGGCCTTTAGTACAAAGCAATAGAGTTCAGCATGTATTTTGAAATTCTTCCAATTGACAAATTATACTTAAAATTTGATAAGATCTGCAAATTCCTATTAGAGGCAAATTTTCTATATCAGTACCTTTTTTTTTCTTTTCATTTTTGACAATTCGTGTTCTACGCGTACACAGGCAGACAGACAAATAGTCTGTATTTTGATGCTTTTAAACAAAAAATAGATGCAGCTTTCAAAAATATATTGTAAAGTTCACATTTTTAAAGCTGGAATTAATCTACATGCGTTGCTTTGTTTCTAAGTTATCGTTCATTGATATTCAAGATGCATATTTGCTTTTATGATCTAGATTTTTGTTAGGAATATCATTTGCATCAGTGATTAATAAATGAAGGAAAAAAATAAATGTCAACATGAGTTTAGGAATAGATGGCAGTTACTTCATAACTTAAATGTAGAATTTCCTAGCAACCTTGCAAGCAATTATCAGTCAATTGATGCAAATGGAAGATATATTACACATTTAATTTAATAAAATTCAAAATTCTAGAATAAAAAATGGAATAAGACAAAATTTTCTATAATTAGACAAATGTTATTTCAAAGTTCTAGTGATATTTTCTCGAAACATATAGCAGAGATTGAAATCCTATTCAAGTATCAAGTTATCTAACAAAGTTTCATTACTGATGAGCAAGAAGTAAAGTCATTATTACTGGGAAAAATTTTATCTTCCGACGTCAATATTAAAGAGTACAAGATTCATTTCAAAATAGGTCCCGTTTCATATATTAGCATATTCTGTGATCAAAAGATACTCAAAATGCTATCATAAAACAAAAGTTATCATTTGTCAAAATTTCATTACTGATGAGCTAGAAATAAAGTTTGTATTACTACATCTTTTTTTTTTAATCCCAATATACAAAAATACGAGATTCGTCTCAAAATAGGTTTCGTGTCCTATATTAGTATACTACTGTGATCATTAGATACTCGAAATACTATCATAAATAGAAGTTATTCAAATTATTTATCAAAATTTTTAGCATTCCCGAAAGAATTATCTCTCTCAACTGCAATACACTCTGCCAATCATCAAAATAACCTTTAAAGTTATTTTTGCGAAATGTCTTGAGAGTTCGTAGCGAATTTTCATTTATTGAATTAAACGAACTCATTATAGTGAACACGAAGAAGAAATTTAAACTGTTTAAATAAGAAAAAGTAATAAGGGGCTAAATTAATTGAATGTGAAGTTTATGGAAACGTATTGGATGGTCTTTCTAAACAATTTACGAATAATAATGACACTGCGCAAATTCCATGAATTATTCTTCCACAGGTTTGATTGTTATTTGACGTTTCCTATATAGGATCTCGCTCAATAATTCCTCTTATCATAAAATGAATGTCGATCACTAAAGATTGACTCTTTGACCTGATCAAAATGTTAATAAATAGACAAAATGAAGATCTAATGAGTGATTCATATATAACAGATTCTCTACTTTCTCAGAATATTTTATTCCCCTGAAATAATCTTGTTTTTTATAAGCAGCTGTCTTTAAAGGCAGCATTTAAAGTATTTTATTATTCAATAAAAATTACTTTTACACAAGCAAATTTTAATTCCTATTTATTCCATTACATTCAGCATTTAAGAAATTTGATGCCGTTAAAAATAGTATCTCGTTAAAAAAAATATATATATTTCAGATGATAAAAAGAAATAATTACTAACCGTTTTCATATATTTATAAAAGTCGTAAAAATGTTGGATCAAAATTTGCAAACGATATCTGTTGATATAATTTAGATTATACTATCCGGATATTTTTTAATCACAATACTATTTAATTTTTCATAACACATATTTTGGCTAGAATTTTCGTAATATAATGATGTTTTAATTAGAATTTCTATATAAAATTTAACTAATCCCTATTTTATACTGTCAGAGGACATATTATTATACATATGAGTTTTAATTTATTAATCTGGAAATACTGCAAAGTGTAATTTTATTTTGCTTAAAATGAAATTTCTTATTCATCAGAAGATTTTTATTAAATAAAGGAACACATTTTTTCGAAGATATAAAATTCAGCTGCAAGCTTCAGTTTTGCCTTGATACTTATTCTATTCGAACTTATTTATCTCAAGTGCTGTAAAGGTTTAAAAAAACAGAAAATGATATAAAAAATCATGCGGCTTTTGAAAATTCTTGAACAAATTTTTTAAAGCATGGTTAAGTGACATTGCTTAAATATTTGAATTAAATAACGTTTAATTATTTAACATATAGCTATTATAAATTATAAATTATATTAATAATCACTTAAATGATGAAATAAGCAATTATTTTTTTTATAAATTCGGAAGTACTATTTAAATTAATTCTTCTACATTCAATAAATAGGGTTTTCCAAATTTTTAATTCATGTTATTTAAAACAAAAAATAATAAAATTTGTTAATTTAGCGTATGATTAAATTAACCGCTTATTTCGGAACCATTGAAATAATTTCGGCTTGTCTCTTTAAATAATTTAATTTTTCTAATTGCGTTTTAAGAGTGTCTTGATGTATTGTAACCCTTTAGAATAATTTCCGCCTCGGAAATTCCTTCACCATTTTGTCATATAAAAAATAACGAGGCTACTTAATAATTAGATTTTCAAAAATGAAGTGCAAAAAAAAATGCTTTGTTCCAGAGCTTAAATTAAAATTCGCTTGAATTTAATGGAGTAATAATTTTAAATTAAGTATTTGAGAATCTATGATTCATGATTTTTTGTCGCTTATTTATAGATTTATTTTTGGTATACTCTGTATATAGATTTTTTACATTGTTGATGCTATTCGGTATTAAAAAAAGTAATCAAATGGTTTCAATCAAAATTGAATAAAAAACGCATAATAAAACGTTACAGAGAGGAAAAAGGATTGCAAACAAGCCTCATAATGGTCGCCCTCAAATTCTGTCAGCTAGAAGTCAAAGAAATATTCTCAGTAAATTTCTAAAAAATCCACGTCTGAGGGCAATAAAGTTTACTTCACAATATAATGAATCAAATGGAACTTCTATTTCCTGTGAAACTATTCGTAGAATTCTTCGGAATGCTGGTATACATGGCCGCTCTGCACGAAGAAAATTCTTTGTAAGTCAGAATAACAGAATTGCTAGGCTTAAATTTGCCAAATCTATGATAAACCAGCCAGAGAGCTATTGGAATCGTGTCTTATTTGCAGATGAAAGTAAGTTTAATACCTTTGGGTCGGATGGGAGAAACATTGTATGTAGAAAAAAAAAACGAAAAACTTAATCCCAAGAATTTAGTTGGAACAGTAAAACATGGCGGTGGAGGTGTCATGGTTTGGGGATGTATGTCAACGGCTAGAGTAGGCTATGTAGTATTCATTGATGGTATAATGGATCATAGAGTTTATATAAATATTTTCAATAATAATTTAAAAGTGTCAGCACAAAGATTTGACATTTTAAACAACTTTGTGTATTACCAAGACAACGATCCTAAGCACACGGCCATGAATTTTCGTCTTTTTTGCCTCTATCATTGCCTTCAAACCCTTAAAACACCAGCTCAATCACCGGATTTAAACCCTATAGAACATATTTGGAAAGAATTAGAGGTGCGAATAAGAAGTCACGACATTAAATCGAAAATTCAACTGAAAGCAGTAATGATCGAAGAATGGAACAAGATCGGTGCAGAAATAACCGACCGTTTAGTTCAATCTATGCCCAAACGTTTAAAAGCTGTTATAAAGAATAAAGGATATCCTACTAAATACTAAACATTTATAAAATTTTAGAAAATTTCATATTTAGTGATGCTTTTTTAAAGTGTATGATCACTTTTGTGTCCTATTTTTGTGCAATTTTATTTATTGTCATTTAAAAAAAATAATGTGCATCATAATTAAAATTTATTCTACACTGCTTTATTAAGAACTGTAAAAATATGCTATGAAAAAATTTTCATGTAAAAATAAGAATATATAATGGTAAATAATGAGGATTTTAATTGATTCTTGTTGGTGTACGAACACTTTTGGGAGCCACTGTAGATATAAAAAATGAGAAATATGGATCTATAACAGCAATGACGAAAGTGAAGAAAATCTGTTTTTCATGCTTATTCATATACGAGCATTAACTATGATTGAATCTTAACTCTGATAAATTTAACAATATTCACGTATCGAATTATTAGAAGAATTAATTAAGCAGTCACTCATCCTTTTATTATGATAACTAAATTCTATCACTACAACACCTCTCTATTTCTCAGATCATACATGCATTATAAAAAATAAAAAACATTTCGAATTTCTTCTCTTATTTAGCACAGAATAATACACTTTATGCTCGATATGTTTCAATTTGCCTTTGTCTAAATTGATGGCATTTACTGTTGTACACTATTACGATTATTATATCACTCAATTTACAGAAAGAAAACTTACGTGCCCATCCGTCTTCTATTGCTCTAACTTTCTTGTTCATTTATCAATCCATTTGTCTATCGTTCTTACATCGACATTTTATGGTCTCAATATCCCTTCTTTGTTTTCACCTCTTGTTTTCTGTTGATTCGCCTGATATATTAGTTATGTTACATTTCAGTTAATTCGTTTATATATAAGTTCATGCCAATGATTCCGCTCCAATAACGAATTGTAAAACCTTGAAGCTATATTATCTTGATTGTATTACGTATCTTCTGTTCACTCCCTATTTGAACAAGAAGGCATCATAGTGCTTTTTAAAATGTAAATGTCCGACTCGTTTATCTTCTGAATATCGTATTGTATCTTCACTTTTCTATTCGCTTTTAAACTATTCAGATATTAAACAGAACCCTTCTTGTTTGCCTTTCAACAATGGTGGAAAATTGAGCGTTTGACTATTGAATGAAACAATGAAAAGGGTTTGAATTTCAGCATAATAATATAATCAATTGTTGCAAATTTTACATTTTTATAATTGTCAAAATTTAGTAAAAAATTGCGAGAAAATTAAATTAGTATCATTATATTTTTTTAATTTTTAAAAAGGTGTGAAATTTCTATTGTGAAAATAATATTTTGAGAGTTATCACAAAAAAATAAAGTTCAGTTTAATTTTTAATAAACTCTATGATCCCGGAAAGTTTGAGAATTCCTCAAAGTCCTGATCCGTTTTTCATGGACGAAAGCAAAATGGAATCGTCTTTTCCTGCAGAGAGATAGCAGGAGGGGGACACGTACTGAGCTATAATTGAAATGCATGGTCAGTTTTTACCCCCATGGGGTTGTCGTTTGCAGTCTGAAGGAAGGATATGCTTAATTTGTTGTTTCTGAATTCAAACTCACACGTGTTTGGACGATTTTAGGTGCATCTTTTTGTTTGCATTTTATTGTTGCTATAGAAGTACTACGATACAATTCTGAAAATAAAATAAGGATAAAGTAATTAAACATAAATCATTGATATCTTCGAATTTCCTTCGGAATATTGTGGAATATTAAATATAGGATTGGTGAGTCGAAAAAGCAAAGGATTCGAATAAAAAGGTTAAAAAAACATATCGTTAAATTTATTATTTTGCCAATATAATATTTAAAGTATCTCTAATTACCAAATATCAGCAGTAATATAGAATGCAGTTACTTAAAATATCTTCCTTTCTGCATTGTATATTTAATTCTATGGGAAACTAATTCAGTAAAGATGATAGCGACAAATATCTGAACACAGTTCTCCCTTCTTTTTCTTCTTCGAAGGAAAAAAAAGAAAATGTATTTCCATATTAGTAGTTAAATACATAATTAGAGGGGTGGTGGTGCTCTGGCGATATTTCACAGAAAAAAAATTATCGCTCTCCATTCCTCAAATGATCATTTTATTTCCTCTAAAAAAATTCTGATGCAGAATCTTATAGAATTTTTACAGTAATTCAAATTTGTCTCTGAATTAAAATTAATTTTCTCCATTTAATTTCAGAATTAAAACGCAATAAATTTTATTCCAAACAGCAAGATTTTTGTATTTGTATAAAAATGAGCTTTTGACAGCTAAGGTAATAAATATGTTAAGATTATTTGTACGTTTCGCACTCATTTGACATTTATCAATTGGTTCATAATTTTTCAATTATTTTCACAGAAGAATCTTCAAAATTGAAACTAAATGCATCAAATTTTACTTTTTTTCTAAATTTTATACAGCGATTTATTTTAATTATCAGTCATCATATTTTTATAAAATGTACTAATCGCAAAAAAAGTGAGGAAATAAACGGTAAGTGACGAAATTAGTATTTTATATCTAATTAAGATTTTTTGGTAATGCTGTAAATTTAGAAAAACCGATTCGTAATTAAATAAAGTATCAGAAATGAAAACATAAGAAAACAGATCTCGAAAAAATATTTGAACAATCAGTGTCAATAAAAATAAGTAAAGAGGAAGGCAATAAATTCTTTAATTGATAAACATATTAAAAATCTTGATATCTTATGCATTAAAAAAAACTGAAAAACTCATGGCAATCGTAATAAAATGTTTAAAGAAAGGAGTCATTGAATGTAGATCTTCTTAACTGATAAATGGCGCATTCCCTTAGTTACTATCCGGCGTGTTCCTTTTCTTTCTCAGGCATAGCAAACTTGAAAAGCCACTCATCAGTCAATGTCAAGGTTAGTGGATCCCCATAGTGAGCATATGGTGCGCTTATCTCGAAATACCTTTCACCCCTTAAATTCACTTAACCGCCTCAGTCAGGCCCCTGTTGGACAGGGCGATCTCGGGCGAGTTAGGGCTCATAGAGTTAAACAAAATTAAAATTAAAATTTCAGAACAATCGTCCCAAGATGTATATCCCCATCCTCCAATGTATATGTGTGCTAAATTTTGTAGCTTAAGTCAAATGGCCTGATTTATGGAGCGCCAAAGCACACACACACAGACATTCATCCTTATTATTATTAGAGATAATGATTTTCAAATATGATATCCTAAAAAAATTATGTTTCTAAAATGAATGTTCTTCGTAAAAACGGGTGGCGCATGAAATATGTCACGTTTTGAATGAAATAGAGCTGTGCTCGTCTTAGGAAGAATTGTATGAAGTACAATTTTGCACCCATTTCCAAGTATCGTATTAAATAGAACTGACCTCACATTATATAAAATAGAATTCTGCTCAGATTATCAAGTATTGTGTGGTATTATTCAGTTTTATATAAAATATAATTGTATGTATGTGCTCACATCAAGTTTGAATGAAATGGAGAATAACTAACTGCACATTTGCTATGATTTATAATTATATTTCTCAAGGTAGTGTTAGCAATTCAACATAATTACGACTATAACCTGAAGGTAGAACATAAAAATATCAGACGGTAGCAGACTTTGATTATAATTTAACAACCCTTGATTACATCCAGTCAACAAAGAGGTATTACGAAACCTAAATGGCCTTTAAACACAATCGCTTTGTTCCCTGCCAGAAAAGAGAGTTTGTCTTTCTTGTTTATGTCTTTATTTCTACTTGCTGTGAAGAGAAAAAGGGAATAAAGAAACAAAGGAAAGGAGAAAAGAGAAGAATGATTTACGAAGGTCGTTAGGGACTGGTTGTTACGAGATCTTGCGCGGGTGTCATTTTCTTCAGGAGGAATATATCCTTGAAAAAGAACTGCCCTTTTGCGTGTTACTGGTCTTTCTGTGCTAAAAACCTTTTTTATGGAAGAATATGAATATCATACAAAAGTGAAATGGAGAAATTAATTTGCCCTTACGTCAGATCTGTGTAAAGAAAGTAGCTACCAAGATTACTGACAGGGTTGTAAATTAATCAAGAGTTTATGAATTTGATTTTGGCCCTTTTTTAACTCTATCAATGCGGAAAATCCGTAAATGCCCGTCCAACGAAGCAATGGATGTCGCCCAAATTGTCTGGGTATCACTGAAAAATCCCTCCTCTTTCTTTAAGTGCGATTTAATAAATGTCCGTGCAGCGTGTTCTTTGTTCGTTAGAGTTTAGTTTAGTTTAGTTTAGTTATATTAACGTCCCGTTGTAAAGCAACACTAGGGCTATTTTGGAACGGATTGTTCGTTAGAGATGATTGACTAGATGAATTTGGGAAGCATGCAGATATTTTAAAAACATTTAAGAGTCCGAGTTTGCATTTGCTTAGAATTGTCAGATAAGCAGAAACCTCATTTGTCTATCAACTGCTGAAGAACACTGGCTGCCATTGGGGATTGGAGAAGGGGATTTTTAGTATCTCGAAAGAGAAATTCAAGTGTTCTAGCATTATTAGATAGAGTTAAATGATCTTAGGAATGTAGAATTAAGCCTTAAAGGACAGGCTGCCATTTGTGTTCTTTTTTTATATGTATGAAATTAGTTTGCGCTTAAAGGCCAAGATGTCTTGCATTCACCTATTTATTTTTGGCATTTGAGTAAGAAGTGAGAAAATAATGATTAGTAACCTCATGGTTTAAAAAGAAGCTGCTAAAGTTAAGAAAGCAATTATATTCAAAGTCTTATTTGAATAAAAGAAAATGATATATTTCTCATATATTATAATAAAACAATTATCAACTACTTAATGATATTGATTTAAAATGAATTTTGGGCAGAAAGAAACTGGTTGAACCTTCTTCGAACTGGACGATTCTACGAATCTTGGATTTGAAATAAAACACCACCACCTATATGAGAGTTAAATATTATATGAAGTTAAAACTATTGTAAACATACCTCAGGAACAGCTGGCAGAAAGCCACTATTTAAACTTCTACACCGCAGAAACATGAGTAAATTAGTCACCAAAAGAAAGATAAAATAAGTATAAGCAGGCAAGCAATGGAGAAAAAGATATTCAATATCAAAATTTTTATCCAAGATCTTAAAATCAAAAATTTGAATACTAGACCACCCTTCCATCACTTAGAGAACACAAAAGAACATAAAAGCTGACTCTTATATGAAAAGCAATGATATGCTGCAAAACTGTTATGATGCAGTAAAAAAAAACTTTAATTCAGAATGAAATTTCCATTTATAAATATTTAAAATCATGTTTTTAATCAGCAATATCGAATTTCGCTCTCTGATAGTTGTTATGATAATATTAATAGCCATCGGAAGTGGTCTTCCCAAAACTTTCTTGCATTCTCTCTAATAAACTTTTCATGCCAGGAAACGCCTTATATGGCAATGGCGTATAATAGTTACGAAATATTTACCTTTGGCGTAAGTATAAAATTTTCACTGAATCTATCATGTCATCTTTGGCGATATATTTGACGATTAATCTGTGGAATGTGCTATTAGTATCTAAAAACTGAATCTGTGTTTTAGACATTTTTTCCTCAATAGATATGTTACGGCCGAAGCCCGAAGTTCGGCCAGTTCGCGAATTGGCAAGCCAATTCGCGTTTTGGCCAAGAAGTACCTTAATTGCAAGTACTTAAGTATTTGCAATTAATATTATATATTCTACTTTGGCTGGCCATTTCGAGAAGTAGCTGAGAATCTTTGGCCAATGCCCGATGTGATAACGATAGATTGACCGGTAGGCGGCACATCTGTCGCCACCGGTGTGCACGTGGTACTCATTCTTAAGTACTTCATGTTGTTATAATAGCTCCGAGTACATTAGACTTAAATTTGAGAAATGCATGTACTCACTTTTTGAATACGTACAGGGATTCGAATATGCGTATGTGTTTTTACAAATCGGTAGAAACTATGCAAACTGAAATTTGCAAAAAGTAATCTCAACTTACATGGTTAGACCCAGAGGAATTCGAACACCGACTTTTCAATCTGCAACCCAATGCTCTGCCAACTATGCTAACTGGTCCAAGATATGTGCATTCCAAGAAATGCTTTAAGGGTTATAATCAGTTTTTTTTTCATAGATCTAATGTTAAATTTTCCAGACTACATTCTTTTCCGAAATATCGATTCATAAAATACGAACTTTTTACAAGGGAAAAACAGTATTAAGAGTAAATTAAAATAAATATTGTGTATAACATATTATTTATTTATAAAATATAAATAAGGACATATTGTAGATGAAATTCGACAGATGGTGCCAACAAAGAAATGTCTTTAAATAATATTAACAACAAAACTATTTTTCCTTTATATTTGTTTTAATTAGACCTTTACGCATATCTAATCTTCTTCATGCTATCACGTTGTTTCAGCATATACGCTCACTGAATAATTTCTAATATGGCTTTAATATGAAAACACAATAACACGAGATCATGTTTTTATACAAGCTTATTTTTAGCTCAGATGTGTCACTTATATTTGAACTTATTTCTGAAACAAATGTACTTAAAAACAAAGTACTCATTTTTATATACTTCATTTTTAACAATATGTAAAACAATTTGCTCTTGATTTCTTTCTTGCTACTTTGGCCGATCGTCCCAAGCCACTTTTCGAATTGGCCTGCCAAGGTCCGAAATCATGGAAAGATTGGACATTGGCCGATAAGTTTATAATAACTTTGGCCAAAACGCGAACTGGCCGATTTCGGGCTTTGGCCGTAACAGATACCAAATATTGACACACAATTGCACTTGAAGTCACAAGATCTCTTACCAAATTTCGTATATTCAAGTCATTGAATTATCGCGTTTACATGTTTCTGAAAGTACAGCCCAACAGACAGTTTACCCTTTGTTGGTTTTATCTAACTCTTTGAAAGGTGTCTACACTTTAGATGTTAAATCTGTGTACCGAATTTTATATATCTAGCTATCTTCGAATTGAAATTCTCGCGTTAATTTATGTTCGAACAGCCGGACAGACGAATTGTCTCTGAACAGATTTTACTCAAAATTTGATAGAAATCTGTCAATGTGTTGTAAAGATCGCATACCAAATTTCGACCGTCTAGCTCAAAGTGGTTTTGAATTATTTTTGTCATAGACAGACAGATGGAAATTTTCTAAAATTGTCCTTTTTCGAACTCAGGGAGGTCTAAAATGTGGAGATTCATCAAAATATCGAATTCGAATTTTCTGACGATTACTTACTTCCTCTATACAATGTATATGAGAAAGTAAAAATATAGTCCTGTCACCTGACAATAAATTACTTTTTGAAATTCAGCGCGAGTACACAGTATCCGATTGAAGCAGATTCTGATTATATTTTAAGGCGCTAGATTCCATCCAAGTCAAATAAAGAAGCATTACAAGACTTAAATGTCTTCCAAACACAATTGCTTCATTCTAAGCTTGAAAGGAGAATTTATCTTTCGGTTTAGGTCTTTATTTTCATTCATTGGAGACGGATAGAAGGAACAAAGGACAGAATAAAAAAATAAGGAATGAAAGGTTTACGGAATTCATTAGATACTGGTCTTTAAGGAATTCTGGCTGGTTTTCCTCTGAACGAATAGATAAGGATAGATAATTTTTGATTCTTACAAGAGGTATTTAAATATAAAGTTAATAAGAAAAGTGGGTACACATATAAAGGCCAATTGTAAAAGTATTCTACATATACCATATGGAAAATTCATAAAACTAAATACATTTACCACAAATTTTACTCAAAAATAATTTGAAATTAGAAGGACTTTCTAGAGATAACTAGTGAAATGATTAATTTTTATTTTATTAATATTATTGAATATTAAGCAAATAACTAAATAATATATTTAATATATTCTGAAAATTTAATAAAGAATGTTACATGGTTTAAAGATATCAACCTTTCAGCTTCAGGTGTTAAAACATTGAAATTACAAGTCTTCTGTACATTCATAAGACGTTTGGTTATCGGTGCAGTTGCACAATTAATAGTCAGTTTAAATATTTATTTATATTTATATTTGCTTACGAATGAAAATTTTTGAATAGTTAGGACCTAAAATTATTTTATTAATTATTTTAATCCAAAGATCCAGAATGTAAAAATATTTATGTTATATTATGTGATAAGAAAAATTATTACTTCAGCTGAATAACCTGAAGAATAGATGAATAATTTAACGGAATTTTTTAGAATTTTTAATTTTAAAAATAAAATATGTCACAAAAGGAAGGAAAATAATGATTTCAGAATCACATAATGATCACAAAATCATTCAAAATCACATGACTTTTCTTTCAGACGTTAGAACAAAATAAATAGTAAATTTGTCAGCTCCCAATTCAATGATTTGATGCAATTTTTTGAATCAAGCACAATTAGTTGCGGATACTTTTGGGAAAATGACTTTATGACCAGATAATATTATCATGAAATATAAGGTTACTCCTCAAATTAGCCATAAGTACATTTGGACCTAAATGAAGTTTCTAGCCTCAATAAACATATTGCATGCTATATCAATTTTATTGTATATATGAATCTGTGGTGGAATAGCTCATATTTCTATCGTGGTAGGCAAAAACCGATAAAATTTTCGCTATTCAAAGAAATAGGATTTTAGATTCCAATGATTTAAAAAAGGGAGGATTTTTTAACCATGCCTTAAGGGGCAATATTTGATTTCATTTAGTTGTGATTTACAAGTGAATGGAGTCAAAGTGATCTATTGAAAAAGCCTCAATTTCGTATTAGAGGACATTCATACAAGTCCTACATTCATATATGCTCTTGCGTTATCTAAAATTAGATCATGAATTCCAATGATTTTAAATCAAAAAGGAAAACATCTTCTATTTTGTCTGCTAAGAATCACTGTCTTAAGAGATAATCTGTATATTCACTTAGCAATAATTTAGAATCAAATGGGAGCTCTGGTGTCCAGTTTTCAGTTTTGGGTCAGATGATTTCAAGTTGAAAGCTAGATTTCACTTAAAAACCGCCTTATAAAAGATGCTAGTGTACTTAAAATTCTTAGGGTCAAATGCTGTCTAAATAATATGACGAGGAAGTTTTGGAATCGACAATAAGCTGAGGTGTTATTTTCGCCATTTGACTGCGATTCAGTTTTGCGAAAATCTGTTCTCGTAAATTCGGACATTTGCTTCAAATGAAGTGATAAATATGAACTAATCTAAACTAGAAATGAGGTACGTAAACTAAAGAATAATGTAACCTCTTAACCTGGAATATTTAGTCAAGGCAATGAGCTGAGAAATCGCAATAAAGAGAAAATGCAACATCTTAACTACTCTGAGTAACATTCAGGTCAAAAAGGAAAGCATTACGAGATATAGTGTACTTAGATGACATACCTAGGTAGTATGGCGGATGTAGAAATCTGAATTGTTTCCAAAATATGATTGGAAAGCTACTTTACTCAAACTTATTCATAGAAAGATTGTATACTTTGTATTTCGAGGAAAATCTCCAATTTCAAGATGAACTGCAGTGATTCATTCGTGCAAATGTTGGTCTACTAATTTTTGAATAATGTTTAATAATGCACGAAAGGAATATAGTATTTTACCGTTTTATTCCAAAACTAAACTTCATAGCAGTGGCAAGACTTAATCTATTGGGAACATTAGTGAGCATTTTGTGCTTATATTTACTTGAAGTTTTAAAGAAATGTTTATTTTTACCAACTTTATATATCATAAACTACGGAATTGCTACATAATTACATTTTCAAGAAAACATAGGTATCGAAGCAGATCTCAACAACTCAGAGGAGCTTTCATCTTAACAACGAGAAGCATTACGAGACCTAATGTCCTTAGACGACAACTGCATCATTCACAACCTGAATATAAGAGTTTTGTTTTGTTTCGTTTCGTTTATGCTTTATTTCCACTCACTAAGCAGGAAGAGAGAAAAATGAAAAAAGGGAGAAGAAAGCGAAATGATTTATGAAGATCGTTAGCCAGTGGTCATTAAGGGGTCTTAGATGGTGTTATTTTCTCAGTACATGAAACATTTGTTGATTTGCTGCTGAGCATTGATGATGGAAGTAGGTACGTATTGCAGTTATTTTTAATTTTTTCTTTTGTTTTGTTTCTTTCAAACACAATAGTTTGCTCTAAAAACGACAAATCATTTGTTTCATATCTATATGTGAATTGCATAAGGGAAGATAACACCTATATTGTTATGAATTCGAAATTATGATTTTTGGGTTTATAAGCGTTATATGCTTTGTTTGAAGTACTGATAATCACTTGCAGCACTAAGTTCAAGAAGTTCCAGAGCTTAGTCAATTATTGAAGACTGTTAAAAACAGAAACTGTTTATTTATTACACATATAAAATCCGTATATTTTTGCTTTTGTGTGGAAATATGCATTATCAGCTTTGATGTTATCTAAAATTATCTTGAAGAAAGATAAACTATTTTTTAAAAACTGTAAAGTTCAAGTAATTTTTGTAAAGGATGAGAGGAGATTATTTGTTTGAATGTTCTTAATGAAGATACATGGATAATTATAACAACATCTCTAAAGGAGCCTTGATAGAGATGTTCCTTCCAGAAAA
Source organism: Argiope aurantia (assembly GCA_026543865.1). Classification (NCBI taxonomy): domain Eukaryota; kingdom Metazoa; phylum Arthropoda; class Arachnida; order Araneae; family Araneidae; genus Argiope; species Argiope aurantia. The sequence continues at coordinate 375,548 of JAPMOR010061756.1, read as the reverse complement.
GTCCATTCTGGGTCAGAGAGACTACATAAGCTGAGGCACTTACACGAGCGTCAATTCTCATTTTGGAGTATTCATCGCGGAAAGTGCTATCTGGTTGCTCATTCTAAGCTTTATAGCTGTTTGAAATTTACGATTTTTTTGTCTGCATGATTTTGACTTTTTTCTATTAATTCACAAAGGCGTGGAATAAATCGTCGTCATATATTCTCCTTCTGTTTTCATACTCCCGACGGACGATTTTTGCTACATTATAAGAACAAATTCTTCTGATTTTTATGATTCTGAAGTACCCTGATACCTTATAATATGGAAATAAATGCTTTTACACAACACTGATACCTGATAATTTAAAACTAAATCTAAGACCAATTCTCAGTTTCAAATAAGACTTTTAAAAAATATCTTTATATATAACTTTATGCTTTTTAATACTTTTACTTTGTATTTAAAAACAATAATATGAAGTACCTTATGCATTCAATAGTGGTTTTTCATTCTTTAAATATTTCAGGCCTTGAAAAATATCATATATTACTATTGTTGCATTTCTTAAAATATATTTTTCACTTCTGGAATTAGTTACGTTTGTTAAATAATAAATATTTAAATGTGAAGCAATAGTTACATAATGATACCCGTTAAAACCATCACATGATAATACACAGTCACATGACGGCGTATGTAATTTCATAATTAACCGCGTATTGCCTTCTACTAAACAACGATATTAAGTCCTTTAACGTCCCACTAGACAAGCAATAGTTTTCTTTTTTTTTCAAAACTAGTTTTATGCGGCACATCATCAGGTAATACTTGAGTTTAAATTAACTCCATAAAAGCTCACATAAACAACCACTCTCGCAAATCAAGTGCTGAATTATACATGGAATTAGTAGTATAAATGACTTTCTATTGTTTTAAATTACCCTAATTCTATGAATTATCTCAAAACCCATCTTTTTTCTTTCATTAGCAGCTTAGTAATAAAAATTTCATACCATAATAAAGATTTCATTAATGAGGTTTTATAGCATTTTAAGTAAAAAATTTTTAAACCATTAATTCCATCTAATTTATTACCCCATTAAAACACTATAAAGGCTTTATAGCCGTAACTATTGCTCTCAGGAGAGATACGTTTTTGAAAGTAATTGAATTGGAGTTTAAACGACCTAGAGAAGTTAAGTTTATCTGTGAAATAATAATGGTTTATAAATGTGCAAAGAGAGCAAGAAAATCTAGATTTTGGATCTCCGAAACACCTGATTTGAAGATCATGTGTTTTATTATATGGAAAAGTTTAAATTGGGCCAAAGGGACCGTTTAAAAGACCATCCAAAACAAATAAATAAAATTATTACGTTAAGAGTAAAATTTGACAAATTATTTTGATATATTCAGTTTTAATCTTTCAGCTCCTGCCATAAATTCCTCGAAACAGTCTTCTCTGTCGGCGTACTGTCTTAGGGGTAGAGCGTCTTCTCTATACTCTGGGCCTCTCAGGTTCGAATCCTGGTTCTAGCATGGTTGTTCTCCCCCCTGTGTTCTATCTGTGAAGTGTATGACTGTCATCTGCATATGAGCTAGAAGTCAGACTTCTGCCCTCGGGTGCTCAGGGGTCTTTATCCTCAGAAGCTACTGCGTCCTTCTTTCCGTTGTAATACGGACACGACATCATCTACAGCCTTCTCTCTCTATGTGTGTATATATA
>JAPMOR010061756.1:322791-343626 GCA_026543865.1 Argiope aurantia | reverse complement strand
TTTCTTCTTTGTCTGTCTAAAGCTGGTGATTTTGGTGCTACAGGTACTATTCCAACGCTATTTAATGTTTTTGTTATGAAAAATACATTTCTATAAAAAAAAACGTTAGTATTGCCATTTGAAACATTTTAAAATGCAATCACTGTAACCTTTACTTTCTTGCTTTACTGTTGTTTTTAATATGATTATTAATTACATACCTTGAAATACCTTGCATTAAAATTTTTCATCTCCTATAAACGGTATGCCATTGACGGTTTCATATATTTCATAATTTTTTTTATAATCATCTGGTATTCATATATAAGATAGTCATATAATTAAGTGACGTCGAATTTTGTATCAACAAGTAGATAAACGAAAATCTGTTAAAGTGAGAGGGATCTTATCCAGTTTGCCATAAATAACAAAACGATATTTTTAAATCGGAAACGCACAGTTTCCATCGCATGAGCATTATCATTATCGTCCCAACCCACAGAACGTATCAACGAATGAAATTGCATCTAGACCAAAACAGCGATTATCTATTAATGGAACATGTTCATAACCAAATTGAATGCTACCCTACGCAGTATTCAATGCATTAGAAAGTCATATTCTAAAATAGAAAACATGGCATTGAGTTTCGATCACATTAGCATTATCATTACCGTTTCAATCCACGAAACGAATCAATAAATGAAATAGCATTTATACCAAAACAGCGAATATCCATCAATGGAAACTATAAGATAAATTGATAATCAATAGTAATTCTTGTCTCACTGACTCTAAAGCAAGAAAAATTCCGAAAACAGAACTCTCCATTTGGCTTTGGATAGAACAGAAAATATTACGTTTTATCCAATAATCAATTCGGCAATTGATCATTTTCTTCTCAATCATGAAATGAGTAAGAATAATGGTAATTTTGATAAACTTATGCGATTTGTGTATATTTAATATGAAATATTGATCCAAACTGTGTTGGATAAATAGCTTTCGGCACGAACACATTTATGAGAAATGATGTACTTCAGAAACTAGAAAAAGGTTAGCTTCTTGTATTTCTTGACTGATGAGAATTTGAAGGTTACGTGCTTAAGTACTTTCTTGGCATGAGACCAAGGGGTTATAATTATGATATCTTATTCTAGATTGTTTGTCGCGTAACGGCAGCTTACAATATTAATTTAACTAAACTGCTTAGAGTTTAACCTCAAAAATACATAAAATGACAATATTTTTTTGTTTTTAGATAATTTTATAGTTTTATGAACTTTTCCTTGCCATTTGTAACAGTTATGATCAAAATAATTGTTTTCATTGAAAACTAATTTCAAACCAGACTTTATAATTTTGCCGCAATTTACGTTATAATATAATATTTTTTAATCTGACATTCTTTACATTTATCGATTGATGCAAAATTCTTTTCAGACAAAATTCAACGGCTGAGTCAATTAATTAAAAAGTAACAAGATAGATGAATAAAGTCTAAATGATTAATTTACGGCCATTATAAAACGTTTGAATTTCTGCAACTATTTAATTTTTTAGTTAATTCTGTTATGTATTTTTGGAGTTAAACTCTAAGTAGTTTAGTTAAATTAAAATCTCTACTGTTGTTTCGTGACAATCAATGTAGAAAAAATATCATAATTTGAAACCGTTGTCTGACGGTCTGCCACGAAAGCTCTTTAGCACGTAACCTTCAAATTGTCCTGAATTAAGAAATACAAAAAGCTAACCTTTTACTAATTTTTGAAATACATATTTTAAAATTTATCTGACATAATTTATTAAAATTAGAAAACGAAATGAACTTTAAAAAATTGGTGTCGATGAAATGTCCTTTAGTATATAAGTTGAAATAAAAGTAAAATTTAGGGGATAATATATTGCGAAGAAAAAAAGGAATTGAATTAAAATCTATTGAAATTTAGAAAAAAATTGAAGTAATTTCTTATCTCTCAATAAATAATCTCATTCAAAATTTGATACCAACTGATCGATTTGTCGGCCTTATAAAAAGATTTTTATAGTTCACAATTTGAGAAAGTATATCAGCCAGAAATATCATCATCTTCAAACAAAAATGGCATTTACTAAGGAAAACATTCATTTCGTTTTATAACAAAAATTGAAGATCGCTGTTCTTTGTTTCCGTGAAGTGACGTCACCTTCAGATGACTCAATTAGCTTGTTTATGGGTCTTTACTTTTAAATAACTAATTTATTATCACCAAGGAGCACAAAAATATCGTTTGGTGTTTCCAAAGTCGCTTTCAATTTAATTATCGCACTTACGTTTCAACGGCTTTTTTTGTATACTTTATAACAGCACTTCTACGACTGTAACCGCAATCTTACGAATTGTAAGTATTCCTCAAAAATCTTCATATATATGATGTAAATATTAGAGCTTAACTTTAAAATCAAGCTGCATTATATTCATCTGATTTTACTTCACATGTAGTAGTTTCCAGAATATTGTGGACCAGTTTACTTGCTAGTGTAAAACAAATTGAACGACGGTTCTGATTTTGATACCACTATGAATTAGAAAGAGGGAATAATAGTTCAGATTCTCTCAAATAATCTGGCCTTTTCGAACATTGTATGATGTCTCTATATTCAGTCTTCCTGAAACATCAAGGCAAGACGTTGATCCAAATAAACTAAAAACTAGTTGTAAGGTCAAGATTTTCAGCTCCAGCGGGCTCCACACCGAAAACTTAATAATTTTTACTTATAATAGAGGCATAAATCATCTCTATTAAAAATAAAAGTGAATGTGTGTGTGTCAACATTCTATAGACCATACCGTTAAAATTACAGCTACCAAATTTAGAATATATATATATATATATATTAGAATATGAAAATGTGTATATAGGAGCAATTTTTTGAAATTAAATTATTTAAAATTTAAGCAGAATTTTGGAGTTTTAACGCGGAAACATATAAAAATATCATTGGCTGAAAACGAATTTTATGCCTTTTTAAAATAAAAAAAAAATATTATTTTTAATGATAAAATTTAAAATTCGCGCAAAGGTTTGTTGAATATTTGCAATTGCCTGATTTCCAATAATATATTTCATAATTGCCATGAAATTCAAACCACTTTCATAGTTTCATCAAATATTTAATCGCATTAATTTCTTCCATTGTTAAAAGCTGAAGAAGAAGGATTATGTGCAATGTCTGGATAGTTTATAAGACAAATAAAAAAATGAAGCTACATTACCGCTATGCCGTGATTTTGATTAGCGAAGCGAAAACCTGGTACCTTGTGGTTCGCAGCCCAGTATAACATGACCACAATACAAATGCAATTGCTCTTGTAGCGTCGCTGTTAACTGGCTTATAAGCTTTCACCACACCTCGAAATATAGAAAATATACGAATCAAATATTTACGTTCTTTAATAACGCTGTGATGTTATAAAACTGTCTACGTTTTAAAAAATGCATGTGCACAGTAAGCAGAACTTAAATAAGATGATAAAATAACCCACCTTTAATGTCAAACAATTTGAAAGAATAACGAAACTGAAATTATATCTAAACGATTCAACAAAAATCATATTTTGCCTGATGAGGTTAGTAGCTAAATAAATAGTTGTTTTTTTATATTTACAAATTTTTTGATTTAAAAATTTATTCAATAAGACATAGGTACTTTTTTTTCAATTTGTTTCAGAATACTTCTTTTCTACTTGCGATCGATGATTTTGACAACCTTTTAGAATTAGCACCGATCGATGATTTTGGCAACATGTTAGAATTAACAACAGTCGAGGATAATTGAAATCATTTTAGAATTAACAACGATCGATGATTTTGGCAACATTTTAGAATTAACAACAGTCGGAGATAACTGAAAACATTTTAGAATTAACAACGATGGATGATTTTGGCAACATTTTAGAATTAACAACGATCGATGATTTTGGCAACATTTTAGAATTAACAACAGTCGAGGATAATTGAAAACGTATTGTGCATCATTAATAAAAATTAATCAGCACAGACTGACAGATAGACAATTAAAAATATAGTTCCAGAATATTTCAGAAATATATGGAAAAAAAGAGCCCCCTTTTACACAAAGAACTTCAGTCAAACAGCACTCGACCCTTTTACCATTCGAATACTCCAATGCCCCGTCAGCAGGTTTCTTTCGTGAAAAACAATGGAACAAAGACAAAAAGGTTTGAGTGTCAGAAAAAAAATACATTCATTTTTCTGTCTGTGCACATATATTTATACAGCCATCCATTTGAAACCTTTTTCTTAAAAATAATAGAAATGCCAACCTAAGGACTTTTTAAGATATCCTCCAACCAGAGGCTTCAAGAAATTCTACCATTCCTTTTTATTCTTCGAGAACTTGGCTATGAATTTTCAACAACTTACACTGGGCAAATGAATTCTTACTTTCTAAATGACTTTTCTCCAATTCTATTTTTTCTTTTCTTCTTCTTTCTTTCCATCAAAAGAAACGTTTTTTAAAAAAACTGGATTTTTTTTTTTTTTTTTTTGCAGAATGTTTTAAGAAAGGGTTCAACTGTAGCTGAATCTCCACTCAAATCTTAATTGATTCTTTAATCCTGCAGTGTCACACTGTTCTGAACAATTTAAAAATATAAGATACAACTGTCATTTTTTTTTAAATCTTTTTTTCCATTTTATTTATAGGAGGATTTAGAAGGTCGTGAAATGTTGCCATCTTTCCAATGTAGGTAAAAGTTTCGAAATATTTCATTTGTTTCCACAGTTTTCATCAGATTTGATTTGATAAATCTAATTGCCAAAGAAATAACAATATCTAATTTTATATTTTTAAAACATATTCGCATGAGTATCTAACAACAGTATTTTCTTTTACCTTTTTATATATTGCAAATTTCGTATTTAATTTCGTAGTATATTGTCAAGGATTTATAATAATTAAATGCCATCCACGTGGCTTATTGCGGTTTGCAATTACAAACAAACCGTTAATCTACGCATTTAGGAATTTTCCATAAAATTAAATACAAATTTCCAGGTTTGATTCACCAATCCTGTACCTAATTTCATTTATCTAGATTCTTGTAAATCTATTTGCTTGTATATGAAGGCTATGCCACAAAAAATATCATCATCTTCATATACAAACAAATAGACGAGGCAACAGATTTAATTATTTCAATCATATGAGTATAAACCCGCACTAATCAACGCTTTGACAAAATATGTCAATAATTTGATATAGATTAGCATTAGCGATAAAATAAATATAGTGGTTTATTTGTATAACTTTTGAAGTCTTTGCATCATTTTATGAAAAAAGATTTTCTTGATAAGATATCATCCAAGATTTTATATAGATCTATAATCTTTTAGTTAAAATTATATACGAAAATGCATTTGTTTTGCATGTTCTGTTTCTTTGTGCTTCAATTAGGGCGTTCACGAATATTTAATTATAAGAACTAAAATTTAATTTAAGAAATATTCTTCACAAAAGAAATTGGGCTCAACAAATTCATTCAAGTCTCCAAATGAAATTTTGTGACACTCATAATAATTTGTGTGATTCAAATATAAGAAATAAAATTGTTTGAAAATATTTTAACATTTTCATTTAAAAATGATGGAATTATATTTGATATTGTTGCGGATTGAGATGGACGAGGATAGAACCTGAGACCTTGTGGTTCGCAGTCCAGTAACATGACCACGATACAAAAGTAATTGTTCGGGTAGTTATGCAATGAGTAGTGACGTTTATTTTTTGAGAAAAAGAAATAATACAAACGCAGCAGAGGTATATATAAAGATCAATACGTATATTCGCAACATTAGCAGAAAAAAATCGCAAATTAGAAGACAGCAATAATACATAAATAGACAGCTTGCTCTGCTATCAACACATCGAAGAGAAAGTGACTATTCATGTGAGTGTTTTTTCCTTTTATAATTTCCCAATAAAGTGTGAAATTTTCTAGAAGGATATTCAGACTTTGTTCCTTAATAAAAATAGGCACAAAAATTATTGTATTATATTGAACCCTCATTTTTGTAGTCAAGTCGAGGGTCATTAGCTTGGCGTCCATTCAACATACATTGAGAATTTCTCTAACTTTATCAGCTTTTCAGCGATGATATTAACATTGAAGAAAAAAAAATTAAGATTCATAATAATATATTCTCAAATGATTTGAAAATTATATGACGATTAATTGAAGTTTGAACTCGATAATAAAAAGAATAAAAGTTTTTTGACTGTCCATTTAACATCGGATAACATACTGTGATCGGAAATGAGCAGAAAATCTATATAGGTAATGCATATTATGATAAATTAAAAATATTAAGTTCCATATTATTTAATAAATGTCTGAAATAATGTTATCCAATATTATAAGGATCATATGGAATTGGTCAAAAATTTATTCGAATACAAAGTTACGTTGATTGAAACTAAATACCAAGATTATAACCGTCTAGTATTTTTGAGTTACATTGATCGAATTTAAACGATTTTAAAAACATATATTTTTTTACATTGGTTATCCAAAACTTGAAAGAGATATTTTTTTTAGTTTTAAAAAGTCACGATACATTTTCTTTCCCCAGTTTGCTTTGTATTTGAGTTTTCGTGTTCATAATCAGGGAATTTAATTACACAAAGAGCGTACCTTCTAGAGGGATCATCCGACGGTGCCCATTTTCTACTGTGATTAAAAACTCAGAACTAGTTTAATGTATGATAGAGAAAGAAACCGTCATCCGTCTCTCATTGTCTCTTTTATCCGTTAGAAATTACAGAAGTTGTGCGTGAGGTTAATTTGAGAATCGTTGACTGCTTAAAGTGCCTGATAGGTCTATTGCGCCTTCTGAATTGCTATTGTCTATGGAGCTATTTTTTATTGTTCGCAATGGATAAATTTGAAAATATAATACATTCTAAAATGTGACTCTGAATTATTATTAAATTCCTTTTTTGTTTTCTGTTTTTCTTTGCGCATCTTCCTTTCACTTTTCATATCAATGCTTCTTCCTGTTCAAAAAATTGAGCGTGTATACATTCATCAAAAACTTTAGATCCTATTTCTTGATGACTGAAATAATTTTTCTCCCTATTATCGAAAATAAGATCCCAATTAAGCATAATAATGTAGTGAGAACGCATGACTTTTATTAATAGTTAATAAAAAGTCTTTTAAGCATTCATAATTATAATAAGATAAACATTTTCCTCCTATAAGAAATTATATGGTAAATACATTGAAAAAAGCTGATATCTGATCATATCACATGCACTAATAAATAAAATTTAAGAAGTCTGGCTTCCCTATAAAAACCTAGTTAACAGACACAAATAATAAACTACAACCAATCATAAAGTAAAACATTAATAAAAATGCAGTTGCATTCGATATTTATGCATTATGCATTAACACATAAACTTAATGCATTTTTTATTATTCATAAGTAATGCCCGTTCCAGTAATCCTTATTGTGGATGTTTACATAATGGCTTTATAATCAGTATTATTATCATCAAAAAAATTAATGTAAATTTACTGAGTTGTAATTGTAATTCGAAATACAAATCTTTATCTGTAATATACTCAACAAACTGCCTGCATAAATAAATATAATTTCCGAGGAAAATTAAAATGATGCGAATTATTTATATAGAACTAGGAGTAAAGAAAAAAATGAATAAATTATGCATTCGCTCTATCATTTGCTATAAAAAATTTGAATAATATTCAGATAGAAGTGTATCAAGTGAAAATATTTTGCAATTGAACATATCCATTTCTATTGGCATAAAATTGTTAAATTACTCCTTTAGCATTTATCATTCAGAGGGAATAGCTCAAATGAAATTGCCTTGTTGTGAATAGCTAGTAGATTTACATATTTATTTATCTACTTGTCTCAGTATTCTAACTAGGCTTTTATAATTATAAAACTAATTAAAATGGGTCATTAAAAATTCAATAATGTTTAAATATCTAGTCAAGGAATTCACATTAAAGCTCATTCATCTTAACTACATACATTAACCCTTAACTGTGGAGATGAAAATTTAGGACTTATCTGGGGAGATGCAGTCTACGAAACTGCATTTTCTTTACACTGAACTTAAATTTTCTAATGAAAATATTAATATGAAAATCAGCCAATGTATTCTGCACATATTTTTCTTGATATATTAATATGTTTTAGAATTATTATCACTAGAAAAATTAATTATATATGAACATACATATCAAAATCAGTCGAATGTGAACTTCCATCGGAAAAATCTCCTGTATAATTATCCTCATCACTAAAATCAATTTCTGTTTCATTTAAAAGTCTCTGGAGCTATGCTTTCTAACGATAATCAGTAAGTTGGAGGATATTTGGAAGACCAAGTTTTAGAGCCATCTGCTAAGAACTTGTATAATACTGGAACACTAAAAGGGGAAAGCGGTATCACAGACGTCACTCAAAAAAAAAAAAAAAAAACTAAAGTATTTAAAAACAGAATCTGCTGACACCGCTTGAAAAAGTTCGTGTAGTGAAGGTTATGAAACAAGAAGCTAGAGGATCAATTAATTCAATTGAGCTAAAAAAAAGAATAAGGGTGACTGAAAGTCCAACTTAGCAGAGTATGAGAAACCGCACGTACCAAGTTAAGGGTTAACAAATTTCTTTGTATTTCCTTTATGGAAACTAAATTTCTATGCTCTATCTAAAAATAAATAAAGTTTGAAGAATTTTTAAAAATCTTAAACAGACTCTTAAAACGCATTTAATTTATACCCTGCAGTTACTGCAAATGCACTTGAAACAAAAATAAAAATATATGATGTTTATCTTGAATTCTAAAACAATATACTGAAAACTTATTTGATATGCATGGTATATTCGGTTTACTTACAATTGAATAACAATGAAATTATTTTATGTAAACACAAATATAAAGTTATAACTGACATTCAAATATTCTAATCAATTTTACAATAATTACAAAATGCTATTATTTCAAAATAAATTTAATTTAATATGTTTATCATATTTTTAAATAAAAAATTATTATCAAAAATATCATTATTTTATTTAAAGGTTTATTAGAAATTGTTTAAATATAAATAAGATATATAAGCTATCAACTTCTTATTCAGAAAAGCTAGATACTATTTTTATCAGTTAAATCATTATTATGGCTTCAGTAATTACTAATAATTATAAAATCATAATTATTTTGAGGATACAGACAAATTTTTAAATAAAGAATAATTTTCAACATCATTGCTTAATCAAAAGGTTTGTTAGAAATTATTTAAATAAAAATAAGAGATACACACTTCTAGCCTTTTATTCATAATAGCCAAATGATATTTTTATCAGGTCAATTTTTATTATGGCTTCAATAATTGTTAATAATTATAAAATCATAATTATTTAGAGGATACATATAAATTTTACCCCATTATCTTCTCGCCTGTATCTGTGAGACTCTTTCTTCTAAATTAATTTCGATTTATATAATCGTGATAGAAAAAAAATAATTTTATTTTTGTTTCCGTGGAAATGCTTCGAAAGGTTTTAATTTAATATAACTAAAACGATTGATAGATTATAAGACGTAATATTCCACAAAGTGCTTTTATTGATTAAAAAAACATATATATAATCATATTATGAATATTTATATCGATTAGAGTATATTATCGAATAAAAGATGGTGTTATAACTGTCACTTAGAGTTACTTATGTTATAACTGCATATTCCTTAGGCTCTGGTTATTGGAATAAAATAAAATACACTCATTTCTTACGAGTAAAAACCACTTTATTAACACAACACACAGCACAGACACATCCACTAATACATGAAAGGAACACGAACTGAACCACGCCGTAGCGTTTTTAACATGATATACTAAAACTCTGACATCATGTGGTGATGTAATTGGAGACCAATAAAAGATAGATGCATCACATCTCTTCATATTCTCTCTTACGTAAGAACTGTGATGTCACAGGTGCGATCAAGGAAAAATTCGTGTTCAAGGACATGAATAAGGAATAATTCAATGGCGTCAAAGTAGATGGTAATATGCTCTAACTGTGATCTTAAAAAGTTTTAAAAGTAGCTGTTGGGGCAGGGTTAGCATAGTTATCCTTTCAAACATCAATAATTCTCTACTTTTTACCATGTGGGTGGCGCAATATGACCAAGAATTGCCCTTGTGCCAAAGCACCGAAATCAACCAATCTGTGTAGAGACTTAACATTCCCTATTTTTTTCATTCGTTTTTGAAAATATTAATAATTTACTCAGCTGAATTTTAGAAAATATAAAGTAATATAAATAAATACATTCTAATTAATATTTTTGGGACTTAAATATTTTTTATTCATTAAAATCGCTTCATTTCCTACTCATGAATTGCCAATTGCATCTAATTGGAAAAAAAATGGCATTACATTAAAATAACCATTAAGAACAATTGTCCCATTTATATAAAAAAAACCATTCCTTTTAACCTTAATTGAGAAAATATAATCAAAGCTTCGTTTCGATTTAAGGAACGAGCTACAGTCTTACCCAAAGGCAACAGTTATTAAAAAAATACGAAACTTCAAAAGAGTTCTTCAACCTTCGCGCCATCTTGAATAATAATTACTCAAAATTCCATATTTCCTTTTTCCTCGAGATTTTCTTTTTATGAAAAAGAAACGAAGTCATTAAATTCACTCTCATAAGCATTCTTAACCTGTCCGATTTTTTTCTTATTTTTTATTTTTATTTTTGGACCCTTTGTTGAAGTTTTTCATCACATCTGGCGCAATAATGCTTTCCCCAAAGTCAAATTTGGATAAACTCTTACTCCTGATTAGAAAGTGCAGGCGAATTCGACTCCTTTCAGATAGAAAAATTCAATTTGGGCCGTTCTTTAATAAGTGCTTTAGTTTGGCGAAAGACGTGCATTGTCGTGTTTTTAATGATTAAGTTTTTCTTTATTTCTTATTTTCTTTGCTCCTTTTGCTGGAAAATATGGAACTTTATCTTTCTTTAATACATTAATTACAAATGCTTCTTTTTTTTTCTAAGAAAATGTATTAGATTTTAATGAAGGGGGAGAAACTATCGCCTTTTTGTTCGGAATGTGTGCAAGATGCATATTAAAAACAATTGCTAAAAGATTTTATGCTTGTTAAAAAACATTTAAATAAAACCATGTTATAACTCGAGCAAATAAAAAAGTAATTTCAGAACTATGTCGGATTAACGACGCTCTGACTGTTTCTTCAATCTTTTCTTAATCATTGCAATAAAATTTTAGAAAAATTATTAATACAAAATTGTTTTGATGAAACAGATTTCATTCTACTTAGGAGATACTTTTAAATATTTTGTTTGCCTTTTTTCTGTTCTTATTAATATTAAACTAATTTGAATTTGAATTTGTTTGCATTTTATGTTGGCTACTTCATGGAATTAATAAGGCTACATATATAAAAAGAAGTATTCGGATGAATTTTCTTTCTAGACTATTGAAATATCTTAAAAAACTATTATAATATAAAAAAACACTTTTGAATATTTTACTCCTGTTTTCTTTTTTTTTTTCCTTTCTGCAAAATGATTCGTATTTTCTTGAAAATGTTTGTAATTCTTAAAATAATCTTTCTGGGCAGAAAATGGGAAGTTAAGGGTTTAATAATATAATATCAGTAGTAGAAAATCATAATTTAAATATACAGGGCACCACAAGACAGTATTTTTTATACTGATGTGAGAAATACTTCTGTAAAGGTAATTTTGAGTGCATTTACTAAAGTCGTCCAATAAAAATGCCCTATAACATTATTACGGTATCTTCACGATATTGGCCGGCATTCAAAATATCAGACAACATCGTAAAAATATCGTACAACATCTTGTGCTAATAGGGTGAATGCAACAGCAATGACAGTTTATGTAATAATAATACAAAATAATAAATATGAAACAATCTGATTTTAACTAATGCAGTAATTCATTTTTATTCATTTAAATCTATAAATATACTTGGATCTAGTTAGATCGAGTTCAGTTAGTTTATAATAAAATTGAAATATTGAATATGAAAGAATTCCAAATATCGGAAGTGCTGCGATGAGAAAAACAAAGCATCAGTGAGGCACGGTATGTCACAATGCTAGGAAGCTTGATAAACGTTTATATATAAGTGTAATATCATAATTGTTTTTCATGAAATGAAAAAAAGATAAGTATAATGACTTTCGGAAACACAATCATTCAAACTAGAGGGAAACATCTGAAAAAAAATTATTCAATTGTGTGAAGCAGTTTGGAGGCAAAAATATGTAAAATAGGCATACAATAGGTAATTATCTCAAAGAAATGTCAATTTCCCAGCAGCAAATGATGTTGAACGAATCGCAACTTTTAAACTAATGTTCTAAATTGAGAATCGATGTGTGTCAGAAACTATCTTACGCCTAACTGCATAGAACACATTATAAATCTGTGCACATCAGTCAGTGTTCCATTAGAAATGTAAAATACGAGACATGTATTTATTTCTATTCGAAAGAGGTATCTGCAGTAACAAGAATGTTATAGCTAATCTAGATGGTTTTCATTCTTGGAAATGCCTATACATGTGTAGACCTAATATAAAATGATATAAAAATTCTTATAGATAAGTTTATCATGTCGATATAAAATATTATAAAGCAAAATACGGCTGCGAGCATGTGGAAATGAAAGAGATTTTAAAGAATTCTGTCAATCTGTATATATTATATAATTACTGGGTGTCGCAAAAATGACGGATGGACTCTGAAAATCAATAAAAAAGGAAAAAGGAATGCATGCAAATGTATTGTTTGCGGCTTGACGCCTGGGAAATCAGGAAATTTTATTCCTACAAATTGCAAACTTAATTAACATTACTACAGACAGGTAGCATTATAAAATTTAAAAAATAAAATCCATTGTGAAAATGTTGCAAGGACTGTTGGAAAAAATTAAACAAATCCCCGTCTGTAACAACACTGTGACACAGTGAGAGGTAAAAATGAAGTACAGAATGGCGATCTCAAGTACTTCGTTTTAACAAATCTGTTGCAGATGATTCTTTTGCAGCGCCACCTGTCAAGGACAATATTAACTAACTTTGTAATTTGGTGCAATGATGATACATTTCTATCTCAGTCTGTCTTTTTTTTTATTTATTTACAGTGATTCCCAAAAGTGTACATACACTAAAGAAATTTGCAGAAATTGTGTTCTATACTTCTTAATAAAACATTTTATTAGTTGGTTTTTTTTAATTAGCATCTTTAAATAGTTCTTAATAAAACTGAACAAATATTTTTATAAAAAATCAAGTAGTATTGTTCTAAAAAATAAAATAAATAAAAAATGTTATAAAATTAGAACACAAAAGTCTTCGTACATCCAAACATTATTTATTTAAATTCATCATAAAAATATCTTTAGCGGCATATTTTTCTTCTGATTGAAAAATACACTAAAATCCTTTGATTTCAGTATTTAATATCACAATTATTTATTCTATTTACTTTATTCTTAGATATGACGCGCATTCGTAAAGAAACGAGTTTAGACGTACGAAAATTAATTATATTTCATTTTCAAGCTGGAAAATCAATTAGAGGCATTGCAACTATTACTAATCTACCTCATTCAACGGTGCAAAGCATAATAAAACGTTACAGAGAGGGAAAAAGGATTGCAAACAAGCCTCGTAATGGTCGCCCTCAAATTCTGTCAGCTAGAAGTCAAAGAAATATTGTGAGTAAATTTCTAAAAAATCCACGTCTGAGTGCAATAAAGTTTAACTCACAATATAATGAATCAAATGGAACTTCTATATCCTGTGAAACTATTCGTAGAATTCTTCGGAATGCTGATATACATGACCGCTCTGCACGAAGAAAATTCTTTGTAAGTCATAAGAACAGAATTGCTAGGCTTAAATTTGCCAAATCTATGATAAACCAGCCAGAGAGCTATTGGAATCGTGTCTTATTTGCAGATGAAAGTAAGTTTAACATCTTTGGGTCGGATGGGAGAATCATTGTATGGAGAAAAAAAAACGAAGAACTTAATCCCAAGAATTTAGTTGGAACAGTAAAACATGGCGGAGGAGGTGTCATGGTTTGGGGGTGTATGTCAGCGGCTGGAGTAGGCAATTTAGTATTCATTGATGGTATAATGGATCATAGAGTTTATATAAATATTCTCAATAATAGTTTAAAAGTGTCAGCACAAAAATTGGGCATTTTAAACAACTTTGTGTATTACCAAGACAACGATCCTAAGCACACGGCCATGAATGTTCGTCTTTTTTGCCTCTATCATTGCCCTCAAACCATTAAAACACCAGCTCAATCACCGGATTTAAACCCTATAGAACATATTTGGGAAAAATTAGAGGTGCGAATAAGAAATCACGGCATTAAATCGAAAATTCAACTGAAAGCAGTAATGATCGAAGAATGGAACAAGATCGGTGCAGAAGTAACAGACCGTTTAGTTAAATCTATGCCCAAACGTTTAAAAGCTGTTATAAAGAATAAAGGATATCCTACTAAATACTAAACATTTATAAAATTTTAGAAAATTTCATATTTAGTGATGTTTTTTTAAAGTGTATGATCACTTTTGTGTCCTATTTTTGTGCAATTTTATTTATTGTCATTTTTAAAAAATAATTTGCATCGTAATTAAAATTTATTCTTCACTGCTTTATTAAGAACTGTAAAAATATGCTATGAAAAAATTTTCATGTAAAAATAAGAATATATAATGGTAAATAATGAGGTTTTTAATTGATTCTCGTTGGTGTACGAACACTTTTGGGAGCCACTGTATATTTAAAACCCATCAGTCATTTTCAGGACACCCGGTAGCGCAAAACAATCTAAAAAAATTATATTTTCAAAGTAGCAGTTGCTTTAATTGAGAAAAGTAAAAAAAAAAAAATGAAAAAAAAAATTATTAGCAATTGCGGATATTTTCTTGGCATTAACACCTGGATATATTATTGCAGAAATTCTGATTTTTAGGTGGTTTTGAAATTTATGAATTAGGTTTTAAATGGCAAAAATTGAATTTTCTTGATACGTATTAGGACATCTTGAATAATCCTGAATATTATCTTGTTTTTAACTGATGAAATATTTGAAGCAATTATTCTAAACTGCAATAATCTTCATTTTATGGAATGATGCAATATATTTAATAAGGAACTTATTTATCTTTAAAAAACTTTTATAGCCGTAAAATACTTAGTAACACTTATGATGTCGTTCATTAGTAATGTGGTTACAAGTAGTTTAATACATAATTAAAAAACTTTTAAATATGCAGCAACTTACTTTTAAATTTGTTATCATTTTTACAGTTTCTTGGACAGTTTTGAATTTCTATACTGAATAGTAAAGTACTTTTAAATTCTACAATTTTATTGGAATATTTTATCTTATTTCATATCCAATTATACTAATCTTAGGCAATAAAGTGGAACAGATAATTAGGTCAGTTATGAGAATTTCTACTAAACTGAAATAAATTATTAGAAACAAAACAAATCTGAAATACTATCCATTTCAGATATTTTTAAGAAACATTAATGCATGAATTGCAAGTTAATTAAGAAATAAAACATTTGAAATACAAAACTTTTCCATAGCAACATACTTCCCCTATAATTATTTAATGTGTTTTACAGCTATACCTTAGACCCCATTCCTTCCATAGCATTTTAGTAATGCAAACAACCTACAATTTCCTGGATTCTTTCAGAAAAATGTGCATATTTATAAATCTTATCTGATTAATAAATTAAATCTAAACATTTGCGCCTTGAATAATAATCATATCGCAGCAAATCTGCATAAAGATAAGTTAAAAACTAATTATGATAATATATTCATTATATTCATCTGCAAAGTAATTAATATTCGACTTTTTTTGTTTTATTTTTAAACTACCAAATATATTATTTTGCAAAGTTTATGATAATAATAATAAAAATTAATGCATCTTACACTTTATTATTCTTTCGATTAGAAAATGTTTGTGAATATTATCTAAGGTATATTTTTGTAGGCTAAACACTCATTTTACCAATTAATTTTTATTTGAATTTTAATTTACTGTCTTTTGATTTATATATCAAGTAATAATCTTTTTGTAATCTGATCTGTCTAAGCAGTGATAGGTTTCACATGCTATTTTTTTTTCAATTTACCTTAATACGTGTTACTTAAAAAAAAATAATTTAAATGGGATTATTGGTTCAAAGCATTTGCCTTATCACAATTATTAATATCATTCAAATAGCAAATAAAATGATAATGATTCAGAAATCATTAAAATTTCAAAAACAATTGAAATTAAAATAATTAAATTATAGATCAAAATTATAATGATATAGCCGTACAATTTATCTTAATATTAAGTATCATTCATCGAAACAAAAGCATTTCTCATGTTTTAGCTCAAAATATTATTATAGAAAGGTATTTCATTATAAATGGTGATATTAGTTAAAAGCCTTTAACCATATCAATATCATTAAAATGACAAATAATAAAAAGATGAAGTTCCAGAAATCATTAGAATTTCAAGAAAATGGTTATTAAAGTATAGATGATAATGATTTAGTAATGCAATTTTTCTTAATATGAAGGATTAATTATCAATTCAATAGCATTTTACATAAATTTGTTCAAAATATTACAACATAAAAAATGTTTTGCAGTTAGAAATATTGGTTCCAAGCCTTTACCATATCACTGACATCAATATCATTTAAAATAGGAAATTAAATGATAACATTTCATAAATACTCAAAATTTTAAAAATAAAAATTGTACATTGTGGAAGAATCAAGTCATGGTGCAGTAAATAATCAAGATTAAAATTCGAATTTGTATTAGTCGAGCAATGAAAATTATGACATCAAATTGAAGACAGTTGCAATGTTGAAATTAATGGAAAACTATGTTTATTAAATGAAAACCTCATCGAAAATTACAATTTTCTAGAAAAAATATCGTTATGGTCAAAATTGATGTTGTGAAACGATATTCTTTTAAATTAAAAATCAATAAAAACAAAAGGTTATACAAATAAAAAAATATATAATTATAACAAATAACTTAACTGAAAAATTTTATTCAGGGTATGTTAAAAAAATATGTCTTATAATATAATTAAAACGGTGAATAAATGCTTAAATATTTATTAATGCACTAAGATTTAATAAAGTCACAAGAGCAGAAAAAGAAAAGCATTTGTCAAAACATGACATTCATTTGCTACAACGAACGGCGACTATATGTGTTCTAGAAAAAGTTTTATAAATTGGAAAGAGGTACATGTATTTCATCCACATAACCAATAATAATGTCATTCTAGTCAATTCCCATTTATATGGTGTGAAATTGAACTTAATTTTATTTTCTCGGTACTTTCATTTATTTCTTTCACGTTGTTCGATTTCCAAAGATGGTGAACCACTTTTGAGATAAATTTTTTACGGCAATACTCGTACTTTGATCAGATGACTTAATTTAACTCACTCAGATTATAAGACATGTTCATCAAAATTGATACTGATTTATTATTTTAAAATATAGTCTCTATCAAATAGAATAAAAGCGAATAATTCTCATGCAACGCAACAATAAGCCTTATCATGAAAATTGCATAAATAAGCCGACTACGAACGTTAGATAGAGATTCTAGGTATGCGTATTTATTACTTTGAAGCTGTTTGAATTCCAAAGTTCCATGAGATCCAGTGTAGAGAAATTTTTAAGACAATTCTCGTATTTTGATTTAATGACTTTATTTTAGTCACTCAGATTTTAAACTTTGTTCATCAAAATTGGTACTAGTTTATTATCTTAAATTATATTTTCTATCAAATAGAACAAAAGCGAATGATTCTCATGCAGCGCAACAACTGAGCCTTGGCATGAAAATTACATAAACAAGCCGACTTACTCTCTTTACACAAACTTTTGACAGAGATAGTGTTTTAAAGAAATATCCTTTAAGGTTTCATATAATATTTATATCTGCCGACCGCTTAAAACTTCAAAATTACTTCTATCAACGCTACCAAAAATTTTCGCTAAGCCTTTGAAGAATGATTTATTAGGTATGGCACGCCAAAACTTCTTTGCCCGAGAATTCAGTTTGGGAATTTACGAATCTATTAGCGATAATATTGTTCTGACAGCATTATGATTTATTTTTGGAGTCTTCCTGCGTTTAGTTCTCGCCGAAACTTTTGAGAGGTTTGATTATGGGGTAGCTTATTACTTCTTCGTTTAACAGAAATGCTGCTGGAATTTTCCTCGGAAATGAAAAGTTTTGTGAGAGTAGAATGTCGTGTGTTACTTGCTGTAGATCTGATGTCTGAATTCTGAAAATTACCAATTATCTTTTACGAATATCTCAGGATGTGTTTGAAATTGAAAATTATGTTATGGATTTGGCTAAAATAGGATTTATATAACGAAGATTATAATTATTATTATTATATAATATATTAATTATATAACTAAGATAAGAGTTATATATAATTATTTAAGGAGTTGCATGCGTGTAATATTAAGCTGTAAAATGGAAAATGGTATTTCAAAATAATTATAAAGGTTAAAGAATTGTTAAAACTGGAGGCTGTAATGGATAAGTTTGCTTTATGTAAGTTTGAATTATAAATATAATATTTATTTTATTTTTATAAAAGGAATTTATTTTTAAAATATTTCGTTGAGAAATTTTTTTTTCGTAATTTTCAGTTCCTAATTTTAAAAGATTTTCTTATATTAAGCGTAGTTTCTTCTTTTAAAAATGTCTTATTCTTAATTACCTTCCTTGAAAAATAAATTTATTTTTAAATATTTCTTCAAGAATTTTTTTTTACATGTTATCGAGTATAGAAAATTGCTTTCAATTCCAAACGATTTTGAGATGTTTTGCCCCCAAGATGTTGATTAAAAATATTCTGTATTTTGTGGTTCCATAATAAAAATGTTTTTATTATTTATTTGTCATATTATTAATTTAATTTTTTAATTTTCATCTTATTTAATATTTTGTTGGTTTAATTATCTTTCATGTGAATCCTATATAGCATCATTTCCAATGAATTAAGATTTATTAATTACTTGTTAATTAAACACAGAAAATATTAAAATATCGTTATTTACCTCTCAAATGATTAATAACTTTTAATTTTAGTGTTCAAGTAAAAAGTGAAGAATCCGGTATAAATTACATCCTTAGAATCTTTAAATAAAATAAAATTGTTCAATAAAGACAAATCTGAAATATAAAAGTCATTTTTATGGTGTTAACTAGAACTTTCATTATTTCAAAGGATAGAAAATTAATTAAACATTTTATTACCTGGCAGAAAATGTACATAAAGGTAATTGCAGCTGAAATAATTATAAAAAAGGACGAGTATTTAGCTATTAAAGCACCATTTGATCATTAACGCTTTAAAGTGAAAGAGATTTAGAATAGTCATGAGTGTATTTGATCCATTTTTTGGTAACGAAAAAATAAACTATCATAATTGAGTTTGTGATAACATTTCTGGGCGAAAAGAAAACCGAAAAGTTTTCCCGAACTTCAGTTGTATGTACCAGACTTTAAAAAATTTTAAATTTGCATCGACAATTTATATATTTGTTTTTATTATTTATTTATTTTATATAATAACAAATAGTATAAAATGCATAGTATAAAAATTTTAGTATAAAATGTATAGTATAAAAATTTTATTAAAAAGTAATTTTTCAAGTTAAAAATTGTGCCTGTTAAAAATAATTTAAAAATATATGTTCCCTAAGTTTTAAAAGAACATTAATTATTAGCCCGGTTTATAGAAACACATGTATGCATAGAAACACATACATGTCCGATTTATAGAAAATATTTGAACTTAAAACATGTTATAAGATATATATATAAATAAAACTGTAGGTAAGGATTAAAGAAATATCTACAAAATTATACATAATCAAAAAATATTCCAATATATTTATCTATCTAAAATTTTTTTAATCAATAGCCCTCTGAAGACATATATCACATCGATAAACGCTTCATAGAATAATTACCACTATCGCTTTACGAAGCAGCCTTAAACAACAAAATCCTTCTATCGACTCCTCCAAAAATTTTCCACTAAGCCTCACAGAATGATTCATTAGGCGTGGCACGCCAAAACTTCCCATGCATCGAGAATTCAGTTGTGAAATTACGAATCTATTAGCTCGAATATTGTTCTGACGGCACTATAATTTATTTTGAAAGGCGGCCTGGGCCTTTGTTCTCGCGGGAACTTTTCAGGTTTTGATAAGTTTGATTATGCTCGGAAGTTGATTACCTCTGCCTTCAGTGGAAACGCGGCGAAGAATTTTGTGTGATATTTTCCCCAGAGTGGTACAAGTTTGGGGAAGAAGAATTCAAAAGTGGCGGGAATCGAAGATGAATTATAAATTATGTTGACTGACATCTTATGATTTCAGTAAATATTTTTGTTTATGTTTAGGACTTTAACACGGAAACAACATTTATTGGAGAATTTTTGCCAATTTGCTTTATTATTTCAAAATTAGCATTAAGCGAAACCTTGATGGTATTGTATTAAATCCTCAATGCCAATATGATGTTTTCTCAAAGGCAGTCTATATAACCAAAATTCCCTTTTAGGTATATTCCTATGGGAAGACTGCTTATTGTAAAGGTCGCTTGACACGATTTCGGTGAAATTTCTTC
>JAPMOR010061756.1:261656-322691 GCA_026543865.1 Argiope aurantia | reverse complement strand
TAAACGCAAGTACATTTGCGGTTATATAGACTAGTTAAGTCTTAATAGCAATAAAATCTTTCATAATTGAAGATCTCAATAAATATTAATAAATCAATTAAAATTAAACGTTTTTTCTTATTTGTAAAGTACCATTTTTTGAAGAATTTGTAAAATAATGGGTGTATAAGTATTGAATTCCATCTTTATAATGAATTATAAAATTAATTACGAACTAACAAACAAAAAATAATTATTTGTAAATTACTTAAAAAACACTTTTATTTATATGCTGATATGTAGAAAATAATTTTCTACGTCAAACTTGTAGGTGCAAACGAAAAATAAAAAAGTATGAAATTTTATTAAAACTAAATTAAACTTTAAAGTTTTGAATAACAAATTAATTTTAAAATATCGTTAAAACTTCATGTTTGATAAATGTTATTAAATTTTCGGACTGAATAAATTATTTCGTTCAGAGTCTTGCACTTTGAAGACTTTTATTTTTCTCTCCAAATTCCTAATATTTTTTATTTTTTATTTTGGTGCACTAATGATTAAATTTTTCAAATTTTACAATTATTGCATTAATCATTTGTCTCCTGTCAATAATTTTTATTATGCGAATAATTTATTTCGCTTTCATGAATTTATTGAATTCGGATATATTTATTCCTGGCATAAGGGTAGCGCGTCTTCCCCTGATGTGGGCATCCTGTGTTCGAGTCCGGGTTCGGGCATGGTTGTTCTTCATCTGTTCTATCTGTGAGATGTGTGAATGTGCCCCAATGTAAAAAGGGGCTGTGCAAGCGAATGTGATGCGTAAGAAGATAAGACGTACTCTCGGCCATAGTTGGCCAACATTTTTCAAAAGAAAACAAGAGACCCTCATTGGCTTAAAATCACTGACTTAGTCAGCGAGCTTGTCCATGTCAAGTGCCATTAGAAACAACAACAACATGTATATTTATTGACTTTATTTGACGCTTACATAATCTTTATTGAAATTCTATATAATATACAAAACAGAAAAACTCCGAACCACGTGCAACTCATGAATCCTGTGAATTGTTTAATCACTTGTATCTCAATGAATGCTATTAAAATTTCAGCCCACATGAATGATTTATTTTAGAGTTTTTCTCTTTAAAGAGTGAATTTTATTAATCAGACACATTTATTAATTTTATTTCAACCCCTTTACATATAAATTGATACAGCATAACTGACATAGACTTTGATGCCATGAACATCTGGCAGATGCTCGATCTTTTTTTTTTATAAATATTGCTTTTAATCCTTTAAAACTTTAACACGATTAATCAATAGCCTTTTCGGATCTGTGAATTAACGTTGAATAAAATATAAATATTTCGACAAATGTAAAGAATCCACTGAAAATTTTTTCAACCTTCTCTCAATACAATGTTCCCAAACTAACAAAATAAAAATGCAATACATATGATTTGTTTTCATGGGTGTATGTCTGAATCAGGAGATAGGAGATTCTCTTTCTTGCAAGAAATACCAATGCTTCAATTGTTTACGAAAGGAATAAGGCACCGTAGGTTATCTGGTAATTTAATTTAGTACGCCTCTAGCAATCTTTCTTTATCTCACGCAGCTGTGCTTTTGCATTGCTTCCCAAACATACAGCAGAAACAGCCAATCGCGGTATTACGGCGCCAAGCCATGTATTAAATGAGATAGATTTTCTTTACTGTATTTTCTTCATCTGTAATAAAACTGTTTAAGGCCGAGTGTTCGTGCGTATGGCTCTATGTTCTGAGGTACAATTCAAATCGGAAATTTAAAATATGTAAAGAAACTTTTTTTAATAAAGATTAAATAAATATTGTTTATATTATCTAATTAATAAATAATAAATATCATTTATAATATATATATATTTTAACAATCTTTCTTTCTCTCAAGTAGCTGTGCTTTTACATTGTTTTCCAAACATACAACAGAAACAGCCAATCGCGGTATGATGGCGCCAAATCAAGTATTAAATGAGATAGAATTTCTTTTCTGTATTTTCTTCATCTGTACTAAAACTGTTTAAAGCTGAGTGTTCGTGAGTATGGCTATAAGTTCTGAGATACAATTTAAATCGGAAATGTAGAATATGTAAAAAAACTAATTTTAATAAAGATGAAATAAATATTGTTTTTATTATATAATTAATAAATAATAAATATTGTTTACAATATATAAACTCCCGCAATCCTTCTTTAAATCACTCAGCTGGATTTTTGCAATGCTTCCCAAATATGTATCTGAAGCAGCCAATCGCGGTATTGCGGAGCCAATCATATATTAAATGAGATCATTTATTTTCTGTATTTTCTTCATCTGTACTGAAACTCTTTAAAGCAGAGTGTTCGTGCATATGACTGCAAATTCTGAAGCAAAATATAAATCTGGAATGTAATTATGTAAAGGAATTTTTTTTAATAAAGTCAAAATATATATTATCTTGTTTCATTTATTGGTCATGGGTTGTATATTATCTGCAGAAGACTAAATTTTTATTTTTATTTTTATTCCGAACAAAAATATAAAAGTTGGATTTTGTAATTGTCGAAATTAACTAACTTCCAAGAATTAAATCTGTAACTGGGGACATGAATTTCTTCACGCGACTGCAAATACGGAGTCATAATGACTCCATTGTTATTTTTATTTTTTGCCTTTTGTAAACAGCACTGGAATTTATTTTGGAAACGCAATACATTCTTGAAATTCTGTAGTTACCGAAAATATTAATATTAAAAATTTTAAAAGTTATAATATTAAATGTTGGAAAGATGCTATAAGAAAAACCTAAACAATTATTTAATGAGTATTTACTTCGTTTAGATAATACGGACTCACATTAATGTTAATAATTGCTAGAATTTTACAAACAAAAATAAAGAATACAACATTTTTAAAATAATTTTTAAGAATATTTCTTTATTCTTTCGGCAATATTCAAATTATTACCAATTAGCTATGTCAGGGAGGTGAAGTCGTGTCCCCATAAAAACTTTGAAAAAGAATAATTCTGTTATGGACACGTGTTCATACTTAGACATGCTATTGCCAACATACTACTGAAAGAACAACTTGAAGGTACTGAGGAGATGTATTCAAGGACAAAAAAAAAGTGATAAGCAGAGCTAATGAAAACCGCGGAGTCATTTTGACTTCCGTTTCCAGTTACGGGTTAAATGTGTTCCATGAGGTTTATTGAAAGTATGCTCTATGTTTTTCTTTTAATATAACTAAATGATGTACGTTTCAAAAATTAAATTGACATTTGGTGTCAATAATGAATTTTAATATTGCCCAGAATATATATTTTATTGAGATATCCTCAAGTTAAAAATTCTGAACTGAATAAAAAAGTAATTAAAAAATTGATGGCTTTCGGCAATTCTTTTAACAATGTGAGCACTAAATGAAATATAAATTTGTTTGTATATTGTTCTCTCTATCAAAATATAAGGGATATTTAAATTATTTTCAACTCTTTCAATACTTAACCGGTTAACTGGTTCGACCTCTTCGGAAAATGCGTATCTAAATTGTGACGCAAAAATTTAGCAATAACAAGTATACACCTCAAACACAGAATATGTGTAATGTAAAATTATGTTATAATGAAATGACTATTATTTTTTATTTCAATAATCACATTTATTTATTTACTTAAACTAGCATAAATTTTTTGCATATAAACGAAAAGAGACATAAAAACTTAGTTTTTCGTTTTAATTTGTTGTAAGAGAATGGCATTGAGCAAAGCATGATACAAAAGGACCTCATCCTAGTTTTATAACTAGGCGCACCACATATTGAATGTCTAAAACAGTTTATGACTGACTAATTGCTTCTGGGATGACTAAAACAACACATTGATACATTTAAGAAAAACAATTCATATTATATGCTGTTTTTTATAATAATTATTAATAATCTTTTATTAGTTCATTTGAATTCTACTTGGCCTCAAAATATTTTAAACATTTTGAAATTTAATATATATGTTTCAGTTTTACTGAAATTGTAATTCAGACATCAAAATATCACTACTTATTACTTATGACGAATAAACTCGGCATAAAGCAAAACTTTGTGCTCCTTCCTTGACGAGTATACTAGTCAAAAACAGTAAACTGGTTAATATTTAATTAGGTAGCCTTAAAATGGATTTTACTCACAGAATTTCTATTAGTCTAATGATATATATTTGTTTACTTGATCTCTAAAGAAATCAGACGACTGGCATAAGTAAATAGTTAATATCTAATTATAAAAAGGCATTTTTTTTTATGAAAAAGCCTTCCTGAAATAAAGAATTTTACGTATTTTTTGTTTACCATTTATGTATTCCGATCTTTGACTAAAAATACTGTATTCTTAAATCAATACTCGTTTTCTTTCAGGTAAAGGCAGAAAAAACAAGATGCTTTGGATATGAAAGTGATGTTTGATTTCCAAAATATGAGAAAAAACATTTCTGTTCTAAACCTACTCTCTGCAATCACCTGCGACGTCAGCACGCCTCAAATATTCCTCTTTTCAACCTAAAATGCGTCATGTCTTCTTTCTTTACCCTTCGGTTGTCCTCTTATTGTCAATCATTGTCAGACAAAGTGTTTTCGGCAAGGAACTGAGCTAAGCCTTGGAAGAAAATCCGCACAAATACCATGATCTCATCTGTCACTTTGTATCCAAATCGCAACAAGAGGACAGCACATATAAAAATGAAATTTTAAACCTTAAAATCACCCTTTATGTAGGGGTAGGTGATATTAGGTTAGGGTTAGTGTCGCCAACTAATAATACACCTACTCACCATAGCTCTGGTAGTCAGATCTAGCTGATTTATCCAAGTATTCTTTTGCCAATATCTGAGAACTCAGTGACAGTCTTTGAGTAACCGCCATTTTTACGTTCTACAAAAGATAATTTGACCACAACATGTTTTACACTGCCAAAAATGCGTGTCTAGCATGCGTTTAAGAACCCTGGGTAGTGCAGAGCTACGTTCTGTAATTGCTTCCAAGTGAATACAATCATTATTTAGGAACTTTGGTGAATATCCAACTCAACATCTAGCTTTAGCTGTTGCAAGAGAAATATAGATTAAGGTAAGTTACTTTTACATTTCGATTATACATATTATATATATATATATATATATATATATATATATATACAATGATATTTTAAACTCTCAATTTAGCCCACAGTAAAATAATGTCTTATTTCTTGATCTAATTCCACTTTCGGTTTAATTAATACCTTAGTAAAAGATAATGCGCCATCAGTCCGTATCGAGTGAAAGTGATACTTCTGTTGCCCTTCTCAAGATCAACACATTGTATTGAATTGGCGCGTGGCCGGAAATCCCACGTTATATAAGACTAGTTATCGTTTGGTTCGGCGTCTACTTTTTCCTCTCCTTTACTTCTGCTTTTGTGCCGCGTTGCGCCTTCTTATAAATAAAACATGCCTGTCTCCTGGAGATAATAAAACGCCTCTTCAATGTCTTCAAACCTGCATTTTGCTGCAACCGAAATATGTTATATATATATATATATACAGTGCACTTCCGAGTATCCTGTGTAATTTGTCGGAGGGGCAGGCCGAATGTAAAAAAAGAATAGATAGGTCGGAATTCTATGAACTCCAGTCACCATACAACCCTTATTTAGGAAGAGTTGTTTCCATCATCGATTGGAGGTAGCCAACCCCCGCCATTTCTGTACCGTTCATTGTGGCAAGTAGCAACCCTCATACCGGAAGCTTCTAATTCTTGTTTTTGTGGTACCCCCTTCCGGTGGGAGGTCATAAGTTAGGAATACAAAAGTCAAATGAGATTATTTGGTTTGTTGTAGATTCCAAATTTTCTTCGTTCCAACAATTTTCTACGTTCTGTTGAAAATAAGAAAATGACCACAAAACATCCAATGTGCCCCAACAAGAAACATATGATTCTTCCATTCCTCTGGCTGCATAGCATAGCAGAAGCCACACTCAATTCAGGTCCCTCTTTACAATACAGGGAAAGTTTACATTACACCTTTTACATTACAATGTAAAAGGTGGCATCCAGTGATGTATTTATTTACTACGCGGATGTTGATTTTCTACAAAAACAAAATCTTCTAGACATGGTTTATTAATAGCTGAGCATCATCTTAATACTTAACACCACACCACACCTCCGTATCTAGAGCTCATGCGGCCCCTTTCCAGTTTGGTATAGATGTAGGTGGACTTTATTAAAAAAATTACACAACAATTACAAGGAAAGAAACAAACAAATGATAAGAAACATAAACAAACAATATAACAAGAAATTAAAAAAAAACTAGAATTAAAAATATCTTGAGTACAAAAAACTGGATGAATGAGCATTATAATGTACAGTATGAGTGAAAATATAAAGGAATTATAAATATAAGTAACTCGATAAGATGAATTCCCTGTGTTCACTATTGAAATATTCTAAAATTTATATTTAAAGGCTTATCACACTTAGTCACAATTTAATAATATTTTTTTTTAGATAAAGATGTAAATATTTCAGAAAATATGATAAAGAGAAGATGCAAATTGCAAAGGAAGATATATGTTTTTTGTATAATTTTTATTGACTCAAATAAAAAATATACAACTTTTTAACCTTAAAAAATTTATCTCAAATAAATTTAATTTCTAAATATGCCAAGATATGATATCAGAATAAATATGAACATCATGTTTGCGTTCGGAAAAAATGATGAAATGTTCATTTTTGAGAAAATATCGAAGATACTTTTACTCATTCTTCTTAATTTTTAAATTATTTTCCTAATAAAACTGCTTTTTGTTTCAATACACATTCATTGAAAGTCGTAATTCTTTTCACTTTCTCGTATACGAAGTATGGCAATCGTCAAAAAATAATCGTAATCGTAATCGAGATTTTGACGAATCTTCACGTTTTAGACTAAGTTCGAAAAACACACTTTTGGAAAATGCATATCCATCTGTCTATGACAAATATAACTCAGAAATGCTTTGAGCTAGACAAGTGAAATTTGGTATTCGAGCTTTATATCAAATTTATAAATTTCTATCAAATTTGGAGCAAACTCAATGAGTATTAAAAGTTTTGAATTGAATTTATTAAAAAATTGAAAAATAGAAATCGAAAATTTTCTTTTTCATTCATAATTTATGTATGATAATTTTTCAAATTAGCTTTTCCGTGTTCCTTTTTTTCTTAGTTGATACTGAAGAGCTAATGTCACTTTTCTGTGTAATATATATATATGTACCAGAATTTATCCAAATTTCGTTGCTAAAATAAAAGAAAAAAATTATAGTCTGATCATTTACATTTTTTTTTTGTATAATTTTCCTTTTTTTCACATAATATTTTTATCATTCTGATAGCTGAGAGGTCCCACCTATAAAGATAGCATATCATCTTTGTAATTACATTTGGTAATATTTCAAAAATTCATTCAATCTATCATTATACACTGTCTTATCTTTATAATGACGTTTTGGGTGGTTTCAGACAATCAGATGCTTATCATTCAATGACTAGTGAACAGATTTTATAACTTAATAGTAAAAAAATTGATTTTTTTTTTCTAATTAGAGAAGACAATATTAGAGATGAATGATTCCTATAAGGAGGATAATGTGATTTGGAGGATTTTAGGCCCAGTAAAAAAATTCTGATAGTAAAAATAAAGGAAATACGAAACTGTATTTGGAAACATCGAACCATTCATCTAATATCCTGTCAATGTAGCTAAGTATACATCTTAATTAAAGCAGTATAAAATACTGTAGTAAAATATACTTAAAAATATTATTTTAAAAAATTCCCAAAATTGGAGACAAAAATTCTACGATTATTAAAACCGATATCACTAAAACGCTTTAGATATAAAAAAATTAAGTAAAAAATATTGCAATACTATACTCCGAAATTAATAAACAATGGTGAAAAAAATTCTGTTAATTTCTAATTGAAATTATATTTTAATTCGAAAAATTGGAATAAAATTAAGATCCTTGTATTAATGAGGACCTACTACTTAAAAGTAACTTTCTACCAAATCTGATAGTTTTCTATCTATTATTACATGTTCAGATTATTGCAAATCTGATAGTTTTCTGTCTGTTATTACATGTCCCGTTTATTACAAATCTGATAGTTTTCTGTCTGTTATTACATGTTCCGATTATTACAAATCTGATAGTTTTCCGTCTATTGTTATATGTTCAGATTATTACAAATCTGATAGTTTTCTGTCTATTATTACATGTTCAGATTATTACAAATCTGATAGTTATTATGCATGCTCAGAGACATGTATAAAAAATACTTGCTTCTGAATATAAAAGTTTTAAACACGATTAATATATTGATGATAAGTCATTAATGAAGCTATTGCTGTCTCGTAATGTGCATCAAAGGCTTCGTAGAGCAGTTTATACGATTTTTCATTAGGCATCAAGCATGGTGTAATTTACAGATAGTATACCAGCTTATAAATATTGTCTTAAAAAGGATGCATAGTATGAACTAAACAATATATGACACTAGAGATGAAACGTTTTTAACGCAATGTATATAACGGTGATAAATTCATTAATAAATCGTTTATTATTAGGTAATGCACATTTAATGTAAAGAACCACTTGAATATGGAACGCAAATGGTCGCGCCAAAGCACAATATAGAACAGATAAATGTTACTTTTTATAACGGTTATAACTGAATGTAACATATTCATACTACGATTTCTTTAGCAATTTATATGAATACAAAAAACAGAGCTGTTTTAATTTTTAAAACAAGTGCCATACATATTTTATGTAACATTAATAAAATTCTTTTTAAAGTAAATAAAATTCATAGATTCTAAAACGTATCTGAAAAATTACTTGAGATGTTAATTAAAAATAACCTT
This sequence comes from Argiope aurantia, assembly GCA_026543865.1. Taxonomy (NCBI): domain Eukaryota; kingdom Metazoa; phylum Arthropoda; class Arachnida; order Araneae; family Araneidae; genus Argiope; species Argiope aurantia. Next base: position 313,734 of record JAPMOR010061756.1, on the reverse strand, counting down.
AATATGAATAATTATTTATTATACTATTTCAATTCCGAAAATCAAAAATTAATTGCACTATTTGAATGTTACTTTATCTGTTTTATGATAAACAAACTTTGAAAAATGACAGAATTGATTTATCTTTTTCTCTTCTTTATAAATTTCAATTTTCGAATTCTCAATTTTTATTTTCGTCAATCTCTATTGAATCGTTCTATTATACCAGTATTTTCTACCTGATTTTCGAATCCCTAATGTGAAAATAATGTATTCGAAAATGAATAATAATGACAATGATCATGAAAGGAGAGAATTACGAGTCATAAAATTTGTCAACATTCCTTTCTCTTTCTCGCTCGCGAACGCTGGGGATGATTGAGAAAATAATTGCTGGAGTCTCTAGAAGACACAAACAAATTTTTTGAAATCGTTTACGAAACGGAAATCGTTTAGAAGAGATATCTGCGCAGCAAGCAATCAGAGAGGGGGAAAAAAACAAGATGAGGAGGATCCCTTGGGATGGATTAGGGATGTGTTTTCTGTTGGTATTAATGGAGGATGTTATAAGAGACGTGAAAAATTGATCCTCCAATTTTGTATTAGGAACAGAAATGTTGTATAGCTGGACGGCAATAAACGTTAATTCTAAGAATTAGCAATTATCTCGAGACTGCGCTCGTTTTTCGAAACTGCAATTATATTAATAATACTCAATTAACTCCTAACTTTCGAGCAAGAAAAAGACAGAATCATGGAAAGACAACTAATTTAAACATTTCACCGAAGCAGCACTCATTCTTCAAGGAAATTAACCAGGTCTCTCGAGAACCTTATAAATAAATTTTGATTTAATCGATTTAACGGCTATCAACCTAAGAATATATATTACAATGAAGTAATTTATTTATTCATTTATTCTGTAGTCGTTATTTTAATCTAATGTAAATAAAAAATTAATTTATAACAATTTTTACATTATGTAACAAATTTGTATTATTGTCACCCTACGCATTTAATTTCATAGTAAGACAGATTGATTTATAGATCATTTTAATGGATTTTGAATGGATGCCGGGTCACTGAATTCCTACCTTGTAGAGAATCTGCTAATGTAACAGTAAATATTGTGATATCCCTACTAAGAACCAATAACCAAAACTTCTTAGAAAATTCCATTCCCTGTCATGGATAATATATAAGTGAAAGCGCTCAGAAGAGCAGAGTCTGTTTCGCGCTCTTTCTTTGTGCCTTCTTCAGTTGTGTTTCCGCTTCATCTCTGTGGTATAATCTTTATGCCTTCTTCCTCTGCGTTCCATGTTTCATTTCTGTGGTGCAATGATGTATCCTTCTACATCATCAAGTTTGACGGATTTCTTGCACTGTGCAACTACCGACAATTTCTGTAAATCTTTTTTGAAATATATTCTCTGCCGAGACATTTATTGTATAAAACATAAACATTCGTACGTTTTGTAATATTCATTTACATTAACGATATATTTGAAACTAATTAAATAAATTACCAAAATTTGCATAAAATTTATTTCCATTAGTTATAAAGATCAATGTGCTTATCTGCTTTCTACAAGCTAGTCCATTTGCCAATGTTACAAAATTTGCCACATTTATACACTGGAGTATGAGAATGCGCATTTCGGGGGGATAAGCTTATAAAATTTTAATTAATTAAAATTAAGCACATATTTCGTCTTCACCCATGATAACTTCCGAAAATATCACAGAACACATTTATCCTTGTCATAATGTTTAAAAAATTATCTTTTAATTGGTACTATTTTTTTTCTTAACTTTCTATTTTTAACACATTTAAAAATATTTTAAGCATATTTTACTACAATACATTTCATTGTTGAAATAAAACTGAAATCATTTTTGTTGTTGCTTCTAATATTTCATTCTATTTTTTCTCTTGCGGATTTTCTATGGTGATTCGACTTATTTTCCCTCGTTGAATAAATAGCCTTTGTTATAAAGCAGTTTTAATAAAATTTTAGAAATGTTTGCAATTGCTGTTCAACTTCAAAATCAATGAATTATAATCAGTGTGGAAATGAGCACATTTTTAATTACTGCTGCTCTTTTGTATGATTAAATTGAATATATAAATATATTGCCGCATTGAAGAGAGACAGTTGAATCTCCATGGCCGAATGGTCATGGCACTGGTCATGTGATCGAGAGACGTGGGTTCGAATCCCGCTAGAGACAATGCGATTAATAGTATACGTAAATATTTCATACCTTGATTTTATGTTTTCCTTTATTTCATGTTCCAGAAGATACTGGACATTTCTTTAGTTTACCAGACAAGTGTTCTGGATTTTTCTTACTGTCTCCAGAAGAGTATTCTGGAACTTTATCTGCTTGTATAAAATCAGAAGATTTGTCAGTTACTGAGTTCTGTTAATAAATTGGTTTAGCTCTACCTCTTGTGTGTGTCATTGAGTTCTATACTATAGTTCTACGTGACAATATAAATTGAAAATGATGAAATGCATAGCAAAATTAACAAAATATCGCGAAGTTTCTAAAGTGTTATACATTTAACAGAATGTGAAGTAAAAAAATTATATTGTATGGAAGTTATTAAATCACAATTACAAAAAATATTTATTTGAACTTATCAGCTACTATTCATCCCAAACAACCAAATAGTCACCAAAGGCAGTTACTTAAAAATTCTTCTATCACTACCCATTATCTTCAGGGGATATTATATCGCATTTGGATACTCTGTAAAAATCGTTTTAAAAAGTAACTGAATTTCAGAATATTATAACCTTCTTATTCTTTTTAATCAAACACAAGAATTGTATCATGTCTTCTAATTCTTCTGTCTCCAATAAATTTCAATGCTAAAACTCCAGTTCCCAAAGAACCAAATAGTCCCCAAAGGCGGCTACTTAAAAATTCTTTCATCACTACCCATTATCTTCAAGTAATATCATATTTAGATACTCCATCAAAAGTTTTTAAAAACTTACTGGTTTTCAGAATATTATAAATTATTCCTTTTTAATCCAACATAAGAACTGCACCATGTTTTCTATTTCTTCTGTCTCCAATAAATTTCAATATTAAAATCCCTGTTGCCTAAGAACCAAATTGTCACCAAAGGCAGCTACTTAAAATTTTTTCCATTACTACCCATTATCTTCAGGCAATATTATATCATATTTGATATTATATAATTTTTTTAAAACGGCTATATTTCAGAATATTTTAAACCTACTCCTTCTTTTCAATTAAACACAAGAAATGCATCAGACCTTCTATTTCTTCTATCTTCCATAAATTTCAATATTAAAACTCCAGTTCAGATTTCCTCTATCTCTATTAAACCGTGCTATTAAACCAAGCATCTGCCAGCACAGATCCGGGATCGTAATGCGAAAATAATGTATCCGAAGATGAATAATGGAGAAGATGAGCAGGAAAGGAGAAAATTACGATTTATAAAGTTGTCAACATTCCTTTCCGTTTCTTGGGGCGAAAGTTGAAGAAATTACGGAAGTAATTACTGGAGTTTGTTGGAAGACAGACGAATCTTTTGAAGTTGTTTGTGAAACGGAAATGGCCCGGAAGAGATCTTGCCACAACAAGCAATCAGTGAGGGTGAAAAAAATAAGACGAAAGACTCTAGGGGTGGATTAGGGATGTGTTTTCTGTTTGTACTAATGTAGAAACTTGTAAGAAAGTTGTATAAATGCTTCTCCAGTTTTATGCTTAGAATGGAGTTGTTTTATGCTAGAACATGCTGATAAATGTTTGCAGTTATAATTGCTGTTCATTTAATGACTTAATGAATTTCTGGAATAGTGGATTAGGGATGTTTTTTTTTCTGTTTGAACTACTGCAGAATCTTCTAAGAAAGTTGTATAAATACATCTCCATTTTTATGCTTAGAAAGGCGTTGTTGTTTGCAGCAGTCTGATGTTAAATATTTTCAGATCTAATTGTCGTTTATTTAATGATGTATGAATCTTTGGATAATGATCTGGAATAATGGATTTTGGGATGTGTTTTCTGTTTGTACTAAAGCAGAATCTTGTAAAAAATGCTGTGAAATACATCTAAGCATTTTGTTGAAATTAATGATAAAAAATATTCTCACAATGCAACCTTTCGGTTTAAACTTGGAAAAGAAAAAAAAAAAGATTTGTAGATGCATGTATTGTATAAAATTGAAAATGATGTAGACGTAAAATCCAAGAATCCAAAATTTTGCTTTGCATTTAAAAGTACATTGAATGCTGGATTTCAAAAACAATGAAATTTAAACAGACGTGATATATAAAAACAAAGACTCATTTTCTTGTTTTCAAAAACATTCTGAGGTCTTTGTTAAACAAACTAAGAGTTAAATCAAACATCAGAAACATATCGTGTTTGCATCTAAAACATTAAATACACGAAATTAATGTATAATGCTCAACAGAAAGTAACTAAGTTACCGAACAAAACATAGGCAAAACAATTAAAATAGTGATATGACTGATGAAAATCTGCATATCAGTATGCATAACACAACACGCTATGAAATAATATATGCAGAAAAAATATATGGAACAGTACAGAATGAAACAAGTTAAAACACTTTATGAAGACTTAAGTGTCCAAATAGATATACTTCAATAGTTTGAAGGAAAAAATTATTCAAATAAACTATAAATAGCCTTCGATGTAAACCCTATTTGAATAGTTTGTCAACAAAATGATTTCGGTTTTTCTTTTAGAAAATGAATCTGTGAAATGCGTGCCTTTTAATGCTATTTTTATGCATAATGTATATTAGAGAATCACAGAACAGGACAAACAATTTTTTCACGCTTTTTACTACAAACAAATTCACTGCAAGCTTTCCATGATCAAAATTTAGACAACACATATAAGGACACGATAATGTGTTTGCTATCAAACTACGATATGCGCTAAGAGAAGTATTTCATCAAATCCTGTAAAATGTTGCTAAGACACAAAAAATAACACAGGCAAAATATTTACTATTCAGCAAGTAGCGTGCAGGTATATGCAATATAACATTCTAATGAATAAAACAGTTGATAATAGCTGAATAATACTAGCATCGGAACTGACAAAAGTATGCTTGATGTATCTTTAATAGGAATTATTCATTTCAAGCAATTTAATCCTTCGAATGATATTTTTTCTAAATTATAGGTTTAATCGTTTTACCGTAATGTAAAACTAAAAACACGGCAACATTTATGAGTGTTAGTTTTACAGAAACGGCCATTGTCACTCAGAGTTAAATGATACAAAATGCATGCACGGTACAACTGAACATTTCAGTCATAGTCTTTATTTACGTTGTTTTGGCATAAACAACGAATTGTGGCAAACATTTTAGCTTTACAATTACGAATATTCTCTCATGGAAATGCTGAAATTAAAAATTTGTGTACCACAATCAAAATAATCAAGCATCATAGTGGGAACATACTTGAACCACCCCAACCGTCCCAAGGCATACAGCTCAATTGAATGAGCAAGACAACATACTGCGGCAACAATAGACTGCAACATCACCTGCTATGGAGCGCTCCCATAGAAGGTATGTCCCATTATAGTCAGGTATTGACTCAACTCCACATCATTATTATATCTGCGAGGATAACGGGACCCAACCACCGTAACGGAAGATTCCCATTCCCACATTTGGGGTGTTGTAAAGTGTCATTCTGTAGCAGAATTCCGGCTTCACATCCAGAATTATGCATGTGAAGTCACTGGAATAGGCTCATAGACTGGTGGCGTCTGGATATCACTGGCTCATCGACAAAAGGGTTGCAAATATAGAATTAAATTATGACATCTATGGGGATGGGTTCCCGACAGGAGTTTATATTTGCCTAGAGATAAAGTCTCGTGTTTCAGAAAGGGAAGTTCCATGTTCGAAACTTAATTCCTTCAAAGATGCGTCATATATGTGGCCTGATGCAAGTTAAATTTTTCGTTGAATATCAAGAACGTGGAGAGGGTGATGCCGTCTTGGATGTGGGTTCGCTCTAACCTCGGTTCAAAGTTACAAATTCCTTCCCAAATTAATTTCCTTAGGATATCAAACAAATAAAGTTAAACTATGCTTGTGCGTATTAAATCCAATATACATGAAACATTATTCAACTGTAAATGGTGTTTGAGTTTGGAGAGAGAGCGAGGACTCTGTCTCATATGACCAACAGCCTAATCTACATATGATATACAACCAACCTGTACGATACAAAACGGTGTTATTTAAATTAAGTTCAACAACATATTAACACATCTTGATGATCCCTACACATGTTTCCATGGGTTAATGGATGCGTTTTGGACTTCGAGTCGTCAGGTCGATAGAGCAAAACTAAGGAACCGATGACTTTTGGTTGTTTGGGTTATTTATGTTTAATTTCCACTATATGTAATTTAAAAATATGTAAGTTTAATTTCATTTTATGTGCAAATGGACGTAATTTGAATATTTGTTTGTATTTATATATTTATAATATTTGTTTGTTAATATAATTTATAATATTTGTTTTAATTATTTTCACTCAAACATTTAATTTGGTGAATACGAACTCGAAAACTTTGTAAATTAACTGAAATTAAAAGAATACTTCAGTTCATAAAGTTAAAGTAAGATATTTATTTCAATATGTGTTTATTTTTACAGCCATCGCTTTAAATGGCCAAAAAAGACAAACTAGCGCCAATCGTTTTGGCACCTTATGTATAATAGAGCTCTGCTATCTTGGCGTAATCTGAAGATTGCCAAGTAAATCTAGAAATGTAATCATCTTGAAGAAAACTTGGTATCTTATGTATAATAGTTATTGAAACCTTGATGTAATTTAAAAATAACCAAGAAAATCCAGAAATGTAATCATTTTGGCGAAAGTTTGGTATCTTATGTATAATAGAGGCTAGCGATCTTCGCTTAGCCTAAAAATCGCAAATTAAATTCGGAAGCATTAAAAATAAACAAGTACCTTCCTTTCTTCTATTCTTTAAGTATTGCCAATCTGGAACTTAGAATTGTATACGCTAGCAGGCGAAGATTAATAACAATATATTCGCACAGAAACAACCGAAATCAGAGAAATCACAATTTTTAACTCGTCATTTATTCCATTTTACATCCGAGAATATAGATTCATTAATTTATAAAATAGATGCTATCCAATGGGGTTCCATTCATTCAGATCATAAGCATGAATCTCATGAAAGATTTCGTTGCCAGTTACTAACTTAAATAGAATAACAGAAGCACCCTTTTCTGTCGAAATTACGAAATCTCAATTCCCTATCAAACTGAAGCAAAATCTCTGCTGGTAATATAAACTACTGATTCCCTCCAAACATGAGAACATTTTCTGAGAGAAAAATAAAGAGTAAGAGCAAAGAGTGGCGTAATTTGGAACTTTCGCACTCTTCTGCAAATGTTTACTCACGGAAAACTCATCTCTTCCAGTGTTCATTGCCATCGATTAAATGTAGATCTTTTTTGTTTTAGTGAGTACCACTCTTTTTATTATGACTTTCGTCACTTCCAAGCAATTCAGAATGTTTTGTTTTTAATCCAGCTTTATTTTTGTGTGCGTAGATTTTAGCATCTCTTTTCGCCATTTGTTTTTGACGAAAGTCGTTACTTGACGGTATGTGGTCTGTTTGCCGAACAAAAAAAAATGTGGTGGAATATATATTTAATTAATCATTTGACGATATGTATAAAAAATCTTGCACTTTGTGAGAAAAGAATCTTTATGTATTCTTATTATTTTATGCAATCTTATTATCTTATGTGCAATCATGGGATATGTATAAAGACCGAAGAATTTGTGATCTTTTAAAATGTTTATTTCATTTATGAGGTTTTATGAAATTTTACTTCCTCGTATACGTAGGACAGAGAAAGTCTAGTAAAAATTTGAATTCCAGATTTTGGCGTGTCTACAGGTTTCAGACTTCCCTGAGTTAGATAAACGCATTTTTGGAAAATATCCGTCTTTCTGTCTGTAAAAGAGGTAACTCAAAAACGCTTTGAGCTAAACGGTTGTAGCGTACTGTCCTTACACCAAATTTGCAGATTGGTATCGAATTTTCAGAAAATCTGTTTGCGGAAGTTCGGCTATTCGAATATAAATTAACACAATAATTACAAAACGAAGAGAGTTAGATAGATAAGATTCGGTACTCAGATTTAATATAAAAGTTGTAGAAACCCATTAAAATTTGAGCGAAATCCAACAATAAGTTGACTGTTTGTCCGTCTGTACTTTCAGAAACATGTAAACGTGATAATTAAAGGACGCAATGACTTAAATATATCAAATTTGATATGAGATTTTGTGACTACAAGTGCTGTTTTTTTTTCACATTTTTGTTTCAATCAGTCAGGAAAAATACGTTCTAAAATACAAATTTGATTTTTTATACAATGAACGCTAGCCAAAGAATAATCGCCAAATAACAAGCCAAGGATGACACGATATCGTAAAAATGTCAAATTTACGACAAAATTTGATATTTCTTAACTATTGTAAGCCAGTACCATGTAAGACTTTCTCTTTCATGACAAGTGTATTAGACAGTATGCGAGAAAGTTTTGGGGAAACCACTCCCGGTTTTTTTTTTTTTTGTTACGATTAAAAATAAAAAATAAACACTATTGAATTACAGAAACCAATGTCGATTTTGATATTTAAAGAAAAAAAAAGAAATATTATAAGGTAGTTAAAAAGGGGTTGTCTAATAATTTTTCTTTAATAAAGGTCCTGTTGATGAGATAAATTTAAATTATAATATTTTGGAAACTAATAATCGCTAATAAGAGACTGGTAAATAGCTTAGTATATTCTTTTTAATTGCAATAAATTACAATTATTAATAATAATAAAATATCTATGAATGAAATAATGAGAGCGAATGTCTGAAACAATACTTCTAAAGATATAAAATTTAACACAGATAATTTTTATCTTGGGAATACATACTTAAGAGTGATATCCTCCAAAAAATTTCAATTGATTAAATATAATTTCACAGTTTTTCCCATGTAATTTTCTAACATATTGCTATATAATAATGAGTCTTAAATTGATTCGTAATTCAAAATATATTTTTTAAATAGTGTCAAATTTACTTTTCTATAATTTTCCTCTAAATGTAAAAAGATTTAAAAAGTTGAACAAACATTTTAATCCTTAATTAAAATGTTTGTTCAAACTTTTTAAACTGTATTAAAACATTTAAAACATTAAAAAACTTTTTAAACATTTAAAACCGTATACAATATTTTTAAAACTAATTTAAATCGTATTTTCAGTAATATTGCATTACAATAATCGTAATGCACGCTAAAATCAATTTCATTATTTTCTAATCTTGCAAACATATGCTTTTCTTTTGTCAGAAAAAATATTTGAAATATATTTTTAATTATGACACGTTAATTTAAAAGCATTATATTTTGTATCGCTGTTAATTATAATACTTTGAGACTTAAAATCTATTTTAACTATTTTTTAACTAAAACTTAAACATAATTTATTTTTATTGCGAGGAAATGGAAGTTCGTTTTTGAAAAATCTTGTACTTTATTCCGATATTTAAATTTAAAGCAAGAAATTCTTATTCGTTTTTTTTTATTTTCGCTGAATTAAAAGAACATTCTTCCAGGTCATTTAATTAGATTCTCTTTTTAGTTAAATGCTTCTGCTCCATTTTTTACTCGTTGAAAAAGAATCTTTTCTAAATTTTATATTATTTTTTATGAGTTAGTATTATCTTAATCATGTGCTTTATAATTATGTCATTAATAAATAATTATATTAATTAAAATTAGAACTGTACTCAGTCTAAGTAAAGAATAATCTTCGCGACATCTTATATTTTTTTAAAATCATTCTACTGAATGCATTTTTAAATTAATATGAAAGTCTAAATCATTGCTTTCATTCCATGCAAAACATTTGTTATTTTTTCTCCCCAGTTTACGCTTTCAAATATAGTTCAACTACTAATATATATATTTTTCCTATATGGTTAGGCCGCGATGGACTGGTGGTAAGGTCTCTGCTTGTGAGAAGTAGGGTTTCAAATTCGAGAACTGATTCCAGCAGATACAACCAGCTATAAAATCCACTTCATTTAAGATATAATTTAATCATGGTATCGTATTATAATAAATGAAGAACTAAAAGAATTGATGTATTAGTTCTTGGTGAAGTTACGGGATATATCGTCATAATTAATGTTAATGGCTACCATTAATGAGAATTCTTAACACCACAATTCCCGTGTCTCCCTTTTATTCTTAACACTTGTTATTCCAATATAAATATTCTTTCTAAAATTATTCTAATAAATTCTTCATTTAGTTATCTTAAAAATGGCATAAAGCTTTGTGGCATTTCTTTTCAAAAACTGCCATGATCCCTCAAATCTAAAAAAAATGCAAACTTTTCAAAATTAATTTTGACCGCTACAGTTTTTTGCATACCAAAAAGTAAAAAAGAACAGATTTGAACTGTATGTCATAAAATTTCTTTCTAATTTTGGACACAATTCAAATAACATTCCATTAAATTGACAGTGATTGCAGTTAATACTTCCCTAATTTTTCTGTAGTAAAATTGCTAAACTAATTTTTTCCAACATGCATTCGAATAAAGTTACATACGCAAAAACTTTTCATCACTCGAATAATAATATACAAAATTTTTCTCAGATATTCGTTATTATGCAAGTTGCAAACGAAGCATCTATTTTCGGCCCATCAACTTGACACGAATCCTCACTACAATATTGCTACTGATTTTCTTCTCAAATGACGAGGTTCTCGGGGAGAAAATAAACAAGAAGCTCAAAGAGCAGCGCAATTCAGGAGTTTCTAAAGCTTCTGCAAATATTTACAGACCGAAACTCATCTCTTCCAATGCTCGTGGCCATCGATTAAATATAGAAGAGCTGCTTTGTTCTGAAAAGCCATTTTCCCCCCTTCTTTTACGTTTCACACAACTTTCTTTCAATTTTTTTGTTTGTTATATTTCTTTTCCAAGAATTTTATTCTTGTTGTTTGATTTTTACGTGCACTCTGTTGCTTCGAGAAGTGTTTGCTGAACGAAATATTTCGTGACGAAACCACTGTTTGATTTTGTCTTTGGCAATAAGGAATAAGAATTCTTTGTTTTGTGGGAAAGAATCCCGGTCACGCAATGTAAATAAGTTTACAATCCGCGTTCAGAAAAAAAAATGAAATTAATTTCTCTTGCGTGTCTTGCCACAAATGTGATTCTCCATAGTTATTTGTTTACGGATGGAAAATTCATTAAGATTTTTTTTAAATGTTCAAACACAGCTGTGGTATATTGAAAGATGAGACAATATTTCGCTGGAATCGAAGTCATATAGGCTAAGTCTGCAGAAATTAATTAAAAATTATCTCTATTCAAAAAAAATCGTGGTTTTGAATAGCCTAAAGTTTAAAAAAATGTTAGAAAATATTCAAAATTCTAGTCAGAAACACGTTGGCATGATGTTTAAAGCTTGATTTATCTATTTGTCTTCATCTATCTTGCCTGCCACAGACATGTACTTTTGTATCACGCAATTTATAGAAAAATTATCAGCCTAAAAACATTATCACGTTAATTAAGGTAGAAGCGAAAATTTTGTTTTGGAGTTAATGTACTAAGGAACTTTTTTTTATCTAAACAATTGGTAAAAGAAGCGAATAAATCATTTTATTCAAAAATTCTCTATAAATATTTGTCTACGGATGGGAAATTCATTATGATTTTTTTTAAATGTTCATATACAGCTGTGGTATTCTAAAAGATAAGACTGTATTTCGCTGAAGTCGAAGTCATACCTGTTAAGTCTGCAGAAATTGATTAAAAATGATCTGTATTCATAGAATGGAAGAAACTTCGAGGTTTTGAATAGCCTAAATTTAAAAAAAAAATAAGAAAATATTCAAAATTCTAGTCAGAAATACGTTGGCATGTTTTTTAAAGCTTGCTTTATCTACTTTGCCTCTGAGTGGAAAAATGTGAAAATTCTGTTTTGGAGTAAATATACAAAGAGAAGTTTTCTTGTCAGAACTATTGATAAAAGAAATGAATGATCATTATTATGTTAATTCAAGGAAACTAAAAACTCTCATTTGGAGTTAATATGCATAGAAAAGTTTTTTTTATTAGAATTATCGGTAAAAGAAACGAATGAACATCATTACGTTAATTAAAGCAAAAGTGAAAATTCTGTTTATGAGTTAATATACAAAGAAATGTTTTTTGTCAGAAATATTAATAACAGAAATGAATGAGCATTATTACGTTAATTAAAGCAAAAGTGAAAATTCTGTTTAGGAGTTAATATGCAAAGAAACGTTTCTTCGTTTGAACTACTGGTAACAGAAATGAATGATCATTATTACTTTAATTAAAGCAAAAGTGAAAATTCTGTTTAGGAGTAAATATGCAAAGAAATGTTTTTTCATCAGAAATATTAATAACAGAAATGAATGAGCATTATTACGTTAATTAAAGCAAAAGTGAAAATTCTTTTTATGAGTTAATATGCAAAGAAACGCTTCTTCGTCTTAACTATTAGTAACAGAAATGAATGAACATTATTACTTTAATTAAAGTAAAAGCGAAAATCCTACTTACGGCCGGTGCCATGGTCTAGGGATAGCGTGTCTTCCTCGTAAACTGGGCGTCCTGGTTTCTAGTCCTGGTTTGGGCGTGGTTGTTCTTCCACTGTTCTATCTGTGAGATGTGTGAATGTACCCTCCTGTAAAAAGGTATTGTGCAAACGAATGAGTGATGCGTGGGTAGCAAAGTCGTACACTTGGCTCTAGTTGGCGCTACTAAAAAAACACGCTCACCCATCGGCTTAAATCGCTGTCTTCGTAACAAGCGGGCTTATCCATGGCAAGTGCCATAAGAAACAACAAAATTATGTTTAGGAGTTAATATGCAAAGAAACTTTTTTTCATCAGAACTATTGGTAATAGAAATGAATGAACATTATTACGTTAATTAAGGCAAAAGAGAAAATTATATTTTGGAGTTAATATGCAGAAATAGAAACTTTTTTTTTATAATTTCTGTCACAAGTATTTGTAAAAGAAACGAATGAAAGACTTGATTAAAAAAATAAAATTATTTTCAATTTTATTGTAACAATAAAAAAATTTCCAAATTGTGTTTCAAATTAATTCTGGAAAATTAAAATTAATTAAAACTTGGGATAAAATTTTAAAAAAAATGGTGTCGCTACAATCTTAACTTCGAAATTATATATATGTGTATAAATTCTTTAGTGCAGCTAAAATGTTAAAACTTGAGTATTATAATTACTAAAACGTAAAATAAAAATTCTGATAAATTCTTTTTACTAAACATTTACTAAGCAATAATAATGAAATGCCATATTCGATTTAATGATAAGTCTGTAGAGTGTTCTAAATGTTTTTTGCATCAAGGAATAAGAATTTGATAAAAGTCTTCAAATTTGGCTTAAAGAGCATATCCTAAATTTCATTTGTCTAACTCAAAATGTTTTTGAATTTTCTCTGCCACTGACAGACGGACATATTCCAAAAATATGTTTTTCGAATTCAGAGAGGTTTAAAATGGCGAAATTCGTCAAAATCTCCAGGTCGATTTTTTTTTTTTGACGACTACTATACTTTCTCTATACCACATATATAGAACCAAACGCCGTCTCATATCCCCGTATCCGTGACCATTCTGGTTACTGAACGGTTTGGTGGGCATGTTACGGAAATTTTATTTAATTAACAAAATATTTGCAGTAGAAAAACGAAACAAAAATAACTACTTACCGAATTTACAATTATATAAGAAATTATATTAAAATGAGACCGTTTACATAATTTTTCAACTTAGAAATATGATTTGTAGTAATAAACTTAGAAATATAATGCTGAGAGATAAAATGTGTAAAAATATACATATAATCTGTGTTCACTTATTTTCTGTGATATAGTAGATCAGGATGCAGTTAAAAAAATAAGATGGAAAATAATTTGAGAAATGAAAATGAAGAGAATCTCTGTTTGATTGAAATCTGAGACAGGAGAGTGCGGTGCTTGTTTTTTCCCTTAGTCTTTTTCGATATGAGACTTGATGTTGAGAGCTATATATCACATATACAAGAAAGCAAAATATCGATTTGATTATATTCTAGTATTATGTTTCACGTATCCATATGTACTTATGAATACGTGCAACTAAAGTACACTAAACAAAATTTTTTTCAAAAATTCTTATAAAAACATTTTTTTAGGTGTGTTTTACACTAAATATTGTGAACTGTAGATATATGATATGCGTAAATAAGCATACCATTCAGCATCTAATTGCATGATGTCTTCGTTTTGTTTCATCCACCATGATGGATTAATAAAACATAATATTAAATATATGTTTTCAAAATTATATTATCTCTTCTAGACAGCAATGATACCACCGCCGTGTTAATGAAAATAATGGATTGATTGAAACTAACACTGTTATTTGATCGAACAATAATCCTAATTTTACGCAATATTTATATTTTTTGTTTATCGGCAACATTTATAGTGGCGAGTACATAAAAAAGAATCTCTTCTATAGTTGGAAATAAAAACGCTCTATTTCCACATAATATTCTAAGCATTAATGACTGGAAAGGAAACAAGGAAGGCTTTTTTCTTTCGAATTCAAAAGAAGACCGCGGACTTTCTGTCAAGTTAGAGCATTCTCCGTGGGAAGATAAACAAGATGATCAAACAACAACACAGTTTAATAATTTCAAAAGCTTCTGAAAATATTTACACTCTGAAAGTCATATCTTAGAGAGCTCGTTGCCCATGAATTAAATGAAAAGACTTGGTTTTGTTACAGAATGGTACTTTGCTCTAGAGATTGCCTTATTTTTATACAGGTTGGTGTAATTTAAGTAGTATTATGTTTGCAAAGATGGCATTTTGTAAGCGATTTTCAGCTCATTTTCTAAAGTGCTGATGCTTCATGATATTGTACATTATGTTTACTTCATGACAATATAATATTTAATCATTTCCAGAATTTCTGGTTAAACCAATATCTTTATTACATTTTATTTCTAGAACCGTTCAACTCACACGCACCCATTTTTAAAATATTAGCACACACTTGTGTTATTTTCATCTCTTATTATAAGATACTTTTGTAAAAAAAATTATAAGAATGGCTATTTACAAAGTCAGTAAAATATAGCGTGAGCATATAGTTTGTGCAAGTATACACTATTTAAGACACAAATGAATTTTTAAAATAAGAAACACAAAAATTGAATTTACCTCTTTTTTTTCCATATGTTTCGTATGCATTTCTTTTTTTTCCCAATCTCAATTTGTAACAATTAATTTTTAATATTATAAAACTCAAACTCATCCAACAAAACATTCAATAGCGTAATTCTGTGAATGTTAAAATTAAGATAAAAACTGCTTTCCAAAATAAGAATTTTAATTTCCCTTTTTTTATAGTATATACACTTTAATAAATTTCACACGTTGTACTTTAATTTGAATTAATTAGTTAAATTAATATTTTCAGATATTAAATAGCAAGATAATTAAAAAATAGGCATTTCGCATTAATATTTACTAGCTTACGCAGTCAAAAATCCTGAGCAAATAAGTTGGTCGCCAAAGGCAGCTAGTTTGATTGAAATGGACAGAGATATTCCTGCGAATATAATAGATTACAGTGAATTAGAACAATTTCAGCTCTGAAAGCTGACGTTAGCGTCTATAGGATAATTTTTGGCACCAATCAAATTTTGGAAAAAAACTGTTGCAAAAACACTTTGGTTTCTGTCAATACTGTTTTTGTAAGCGGCAAAATTCTTTAATAAAACTTCAAGAATTTCTCATCTCCAAGTTAACAACATAAAAGTAGGCCATTTATTTTAAAAAGAAACTCAATAACCAATCAAAATGAACCAATATGAAGTCATTAACCAATCAGGACATCACATTAGCCTAATCAGTGACCAATCAAAAGCGTCCAATCACAAAAGCAGTACGATAGAAATAAAAATTTAAAATTATTATGTATTCAGAGCAATATATGCAAGTTGTGATAGAAAATACAACAAACGAATCAAATAGGTGAACGAAAGAGTCCTTGTTCATTAGTGGCAACATCTCCGTGGAATTGCTGGCACTTTCTAGCGGCAATATTTAGAAATATTAGAAATAACAGCAGCTTATATTTTCTTTATAATTCTGAATCAAACCGCTTGAAAAGATATATATATATATATATATATATATTGCAAACTTCAAATAATTATGCGAGAACATTATTATTTTTTTAAATCAGTGTTTATCTAAATTAATTTAAATCTTTACCAGTTTAAACGGTTTGAAGCGACCACGTGTTTATCAGACTATGCATGCTTCAATATTCACATATTTTTTTTTCTCATCTCAAAATCGGAAGAGCTCCAAAAATTTTTCTGAAAGCTTTTTTTTTAAATCCGGTTTAAACTGTTATAATTAACTGTTATGTTAACTGTTTAAACTGTCCGGTTTAAACTTATATATACATACATATATATATATATATATATATATATATATAACAACATCATGTTCTCACATGATAATATTGAATTTTCTTATCGCTGGCAATATCTGAATAAAATAATCTTTCTTTCTTAGTAAAAATTAACAATAATATTTTGCCAAAGATATAATCGAAGTTATACATATAGCAAATTTCTATTGGTAAAATGTTCTGCATTGTGCATAGTATCCTTTCGTATACTGTCTCAATATCAGGAATCTTGTATAGCTCTTTGAATGAAAATTTCAATGATCAAAGATAAGGAAAACTTTCTTCCACTAGCTGTAGCCTTGAATAGAATATCCGGAACACCAATCTCTGATAACGCGACGGAAACCCCTATCCCATCAACACGAAGTGAAAACTTCTTAGTAATATTGCTGCTGATTTTCTTCTCAAATGACGAGATTCTTCGAGAGAAAATAAACAAGACGATCAAACAGCAGTGCAATTTGGAACTTTCAAAAGCGTCTCCAAATATTTACAGACCGAAACTCATCTCTTCCAGAACTCGTTGCCATCGATTAAATGAAGAGGAACGACTTTTGTTTTAGAGTAAGATTTTCTGGTTTGGCTTAACATTTTTTTTTATTTCACGATTGTCTTGAGCATTTGATTTTTAAATGAACACTAGAACTTATTAAGCTTGAGGTTTCGTGCCGAAACACATATTTTGTGTTCTCTTGGATGTTTAGAATGAAAGCTTTATTTCCCACATAAATAAAGTTACAGCCCATTCTGGTCTCCAAAAATGCAGTGTAAATGTGTCTCGATCTGTTGCACTATTTGCTACTCTTTTAATCTTGTATGATTGCTGAATTGTAGATTATAATGATTTATTTTATTAAAACGAGGTAATTGGAAAGAATGTCGTTGTATTCTGAAATTGGATATAAGCTGAATTTCCTCGAATCAGTCTATTGATTGCCTTGTTTTTTCTATTTTTAATTTGATTAATTAATCATTCGAATCCGGCATCCTGGCATAGGGGTCGCGCATCTTCCAAGCGATCTGGGCGTTCCAGGTTTGAATCCCGGTTCGGGCATGGTTGTTCTTCATCTGTGTTCTATCTGTGAAGTGTGTGAATGTGCCGCTCTGTAAAAAGGGGTTGTGCAATCGAATGTGTGAGTTTCATCTTCATATGAGCTAGAAGTCAGACTTCTGCCCTCGGCTGCTCAGGGGTCTTTGCCCCAGAAGCTACTTCACCCTCTTTCCGTGGTAACGTGGACACGACATCATCATCAATCATTCGAAAATTTAAATCAACGGTTAAATTTACTTATTAATTTAATTAATTAAAAGCTGGAACTGTAGTAGTACCGTATCAACGTGAATTTTTAATATATTATTGATTTTCTGAATGTTTTTTAGCACATAATTATACATAATGAAACTGTACTTCATGATTCAAAATTTCTACATCGTTATTTATGAAGTTGCATCAAATTTGTTGTAAAATGCCAAACAGTTCCTATCCGAGAATTGCATTTATGTTTATAAATTTATACATCAGTATCCTTATTATTAAATAATTTTTTAAGCCATACATATTTTATTTTATTTTATTGAATTCAAACAGCAACATCCTTCTAAATTTAAATAGAGTTACAAGTATTTAAGAGTCTATACTAATTTAAAAAATAAAACTATGAAATATTTATTTTCTTTTATTTTTCGTTTGAACCTCCGGATTTCAATTTGCGCATATTTTTCAATTTCAACAAATGATCATCGTCTTTCGGCACAGTGGGAGATTATTTTTCCCCTGCGTTCAAAGAATGGCGTCCAGATAAATGGTTGCTTTCATGTTAATCTTTCTTATTATTAATAACCTGAAATACCTTCTGGTTTATTGCTTTCCCAGAGTTAAATACCAGCTAAAACAATATTTTCCCATTGTGTCACTTATATTCTGAAAGCAAAATATAAGTTGAAATGTAGTTTTCATTTCGACTTTGTTATTTAGTTGCTGTGCCGTATCAAGTTCCTCTTATTTTTTCTCTTCAGAAATATCCACTCTGATTATTCAGATAATTACATTTCAATAAGTGACATTATTTTTTGATATTCTCGTAATATCTGTTTATTTGTAGGAGGAAGGCATGAAGTGAAAGTTATCAATGTGAAGAAGTAGCTATTTGAGTATAATTCTATCATACTCACTAATATCTACATTTCAAAGAATACCATTGTAAGCATGTGCAATGACCTCAATGGCCTAGATGAATTGCCACCTAATATTAATAATAAAAAGTTTATAACATTACACAAACGTAAGTTAAATTAATAACTTACAACTTAAAAGAATTGATTATTAATATTATTAGGATTAACGGAATAACATCTCGGCAAAACCTGAAAAAAAAATCACTGCAAGCAAGTGCTGCAATATGGTTGAGAGAGCAAAGACCAATTGCTTCTAATTTTTATAGTGCTTTCCTAATCCCCAAAACAGAGGTGCAAAAACATGCAAGTCAGCACCATTGCCACATATTTAAAAAGCAATATAATACATTATAATTAGCTTCCATTACTATTTTTCACCTAGAATGCTCTAAACCACTAGCATGCACAATGCAGAATATTTCAGAGTTCCAGTATTTACAATCTCAATGAGCATTTTCCGTCAATTAACTTACAATTGCACTAAAACTTTCCCTCAGTAGATTTACGGATTAAGCTCTGTTTCTCGACAAGTGGAGATACAGCTTACATTCACCATGAGAGTCTATATTAAACTAATATCCTTATCAGGAGTCAGACTTATCAGAAGGATTCCGAATCATTAATAGGGGACTTGCTATTCGATGCTTGTATTCTTCAGAAAGTATAAGTATGGAAACAGTGATAAATGCATTTAAACATTTTATGGTAATCGTATGGATTTAACACTGGTTATTTTTTGTCTAATTATAATGTCAAAATTATCTATAATAGAGAAAATTTCATCAAGGCTTCAAGAAATTATCACTTTGCAGTAATGGTAATTGACTATTTCTGAAAGAATATTACCCTTTTTATTTATTTTTTATTTTTTTCTTCAGTAATGTCTAAATGCAGAAGGAATGAAATATTCTTAAAGTGAGGTGTTAATATTTCATGATACTTGTTGGTGGATGCAATATGGAGAAATTATGATATCGTGTTCTGTTAGGAAATAAATGGAATTAAATATCTTTTTTATCCAAAATAAGAAGAATTAATATTTTTTAAAGTTCAGTCACTGATATTTGAAACAATACGTTTTTATCCTAATTAGTTAAGATAATGATGATTCATTAAATTAATAAGTCTTTTTTTTCTTTATTATAACATAAAATGGTTGGAAGGAGAAGTCTTTAAAGAAAGTATTCATATTCGAATAATGAGAATCCATAAAACGTTTTCTCTAATGTCGAAGTCAAGTATTTAAGTAAAATTGTTATATCCATTTCTACATTTACTGAACTTTAACTTAATTTAACTTAAAATAAGTCAGTCAAACTATTTCGCCAATCTTCCTCACAAAAGTCAGAACAAGAAAAATGTTAAGAAATAAAAATATTTAAATATTCTTCTTTAATATAAAGTTAAAATTTGGATTCAGAAGAATTTATCATTTACAAAAAATATAACGCTGCAGACAAAATTAAATTTTTAAAAATTGAACTACACAATTTAATTTAGCAATGCTTCCTAACATATATCTTACTTAATATCAATAATGCAATATAATCTTAAGAAGAAATCGTGAAATTGCAAGTGAACAATTTCTTAAAAACACCATTATAAATATGGTAATTAATTTAATAATAAGCCCTATTGGTATAATATTTTCTTATTTTCTTTGCAGGGTGGTTGCCGGACAGAAAAATTAGCAATGGCCCTCTTGTACCGCTTCTCCCGCCTCAACGACCGCTCCAACACTGGCGTTTTTACCTTCATTGTGACACGATCCGTCACTCGTGACGTTCACCGTGACGCTACTACCAAAGACTTCGTGTTCGGCTACCACCGCTGGGCAGTGTCCTTCACCCGCACCGAGAAGATCCTGGGGGTCTACCTAATCCTCCGCAACCCTTCGGAGGACACCAAGTGCTACGTCGACTACACCTTCACCCTCCTCAACCGAGAGCACTTCTCCAAGAACGAGGTCTACCCGCAGAAGAACGCCTGCTTCAGTGTCGAGGAACCCGCCCACGGCACCAGCAAATGGATGCTCATGTCAGAGCTGAAGTCCCGAAGGTTCACAGACGAGAATTGGGAATTCCTCATGGAACTTTCGATTAGCAACGCCATGACGGTCTTCGAAGGGCTGGTGAAGATACCGCATGTGCCCCACTCTTCCAGCGGACACAAGAATAGGGTCAAGCTAGAGACCTCGTACTTCACCTTCGGGAACTTCGAGTGGAACGTGTCCATCCTGCCCCATGGGGACGAGGCCGATACCAGCACTCGCCCCCGGGTCTTGCTGAACCGGCTGACGGGATTCGACCACCAGTGCAGGGTCATGTACCGGGTGATACTTGGAGAAGGAGAGCGGAAGATAGACTCAGGACTTCTCGACCAGATCTCGGACATGAGTGGCCGGATCCGGGGATTCTCTTTGCGGTGCCAGGTGCCCGACATCGTCCGGCGGACCGTCCTCCGTGTGCACACGGAGATGATGTGCGCGAACACTATCAGCGAGGCAAAAGTACCGACTACCCGGGACCCGAATTCGACCGCGAACTGTTATGATCGGGACAAGCAGGGATGGTGCGTTGAGGCAGACATGGAGTGCGAGTTCCTGAGGCTGAAGCTCTTCTACTCGGACATGCACAACGTACCAAGGAACCACCTGCGGTCGGTTTCGTGGAACGCTTACGTCATTCGCGACCATCCCAGCACGGGGACCAAGGAGAGCGTAATCGTCTTGAACGCCCCCCACAATAGTTATTACGTGCAGGATGGGGTGGACATGGGCGTTATTATGGAGACCAATATACCAGTGAGACAGGTCAGTATGACTTGAATTCTCTGAAATTCATATTACTAATTTGTGTTCAGTTCGAATAGTTAGAATCTGGTTAAAAGATGTTGGAAATACTTGAAGCGTTGAATCTAAAAAATAAATTTAGATTTTTCACATACATGGAATGATCAATATATAAAAATAAAATAATTCTTGCTTAAATTTTTACTCCATTTACTGACTATTATAATACCTTATTAATTTTAAAAATTAATAAACCCTATATGTTTTAGCGCAAGAATTTTGAAAGAAGATTATTAATCATTAAATGCTCATTTGGAAGTATTATGGAAGGAAAAATATGTTATAGTACGTTTGTAATGTATTTTAGTTATTATTATTAGAATAATTTTGGTATTACATTATTTATTCCTCTAAATTTTTCAGAACTAATCATTGAATAGATTCCACGAGCAATGACGCTTACATTTTTCTCTTTTAAATTCTCAGACCTCATGAGAAGTAGTTTAAGGAAAGTATTTTTGTATAAAAATGCGTCAACGCAAGTTATTCTTTCGGACACAAGCACTAAAAATTAGCATCAATTTTTCAGCACATTTATTTTATAATTTAGGTACATAGTTACGTACATAGTTTTATACAAACCCAGACTTTTGAAAAACCGGTTTTTGAATTCAATATTCCCCAAAACCCGGTTTTAACCGATTTTCGAATTTTTGTCAAAAAAAAATAGAATAAGGAAAAATATTTTATTTAATTTATATAAAAAAACAAAAAACGAAATTAATATCAAAGTCTATATATATATATATAAAATTAAGGATTACATATATATATGACTTACACAAAATATCGAAAACTCAAACAAAATTTTCAAATAATATTTACATTATTTTCACTAGTTTTAATTTCTCCTAAGAAAATAGGATTTTAGAAAACATAAAATATCCACTAAACAGTAGCTAAGTCTTGTTCTTATTGACTGAATTAGCTTATCCCTGACTACTGTGACTACTGAGCGTGGTTTTACAGTTTTTATGGCATCAAATAAGAAATCTTTTATTCGTTGCCTCAAATAATGAAAATTCAGCTTTAAGTGTCTTTGGATTTGTAAGTTTTTTTCAGGGCCTTCAAGAAAATTAATAATTGATTTTTCCGCGGTTCTTTTAAATAATAGTGATAAGTAGTTTCTACGATTTGATCTTCATCAGATTCAGTTTCCATATAAGGATTTGGAAATATTCTAGTCAATATCTTCCCAGATAACTTAATTATTTCGGTTTTTGAATCTAAAGAAAGTACACTAGATTTCTTCTCTGAACTAGAAATATATGTTGATTTTTCAGATACAACAAAAGAGTTGCTAATTCTACTTGTTTTCTTTCTTGAATTCATTCTTCATATAATAACTTCAAACTAAATTCAATGTTTAAATTTTTTAGCTCATTTAACAGAAATTCAAATATACCTTCACTTGTTAATAAAGTGACATCTCGTCGCTCTAAGCCTTCAGATTCTGGACGAATCGGTCCCAACCCTAATAGTTACTTTAAAATGTATGCGTACTTCATAATTATAATGATAAATAACAGTTCAAAGTTACATATTCCAAACAGCAATACATATTATACTTGTTCTTGTTGTGTACAACCGGACAACCGACCATCAATGAACGAACAACAGAATAAGTTGTGGTGAACTGCCGTATTTATCAAAACCCTTCCATAACACTGATTTATTGAACTGACATCATCTTAGAAGTGGTTTGAGCCCCAGCCACAAATTGGTCAATCTCTGACATTCATTTTCAACTACCTATACACCTATCATCCTACTAAAGGAGGAACAGACCACCATTTTAAGAAAATCCCCTCCGAATTCTCGTTAGATTACAAAGAAAGACAAATACTTTAAAACTTTCATATAGTTGGTAAAAAAACTGTTAAATTTTAACATCATGTTTTTCAGTGTTCTGAAATTTTCTTCAGAACGTACTGTACTTGAATTATCATTTCAACTCTTAGATTCTTTCTTAATTTCAAAAAATACATATAAAATTGCTAGTGAAATTGAAAGAATCTGCTGCTAGTCTCTATAATATTGTACGATACATTAAATTTATTTTTATATCATGTTAAGTCACATAAGCATTTGATAGATTTAAATCATTTACATAAAATAGATATTATAGAAAAAAATATTTTTAAAATTATGTATTTAACGTACAGCTCTATTCATTAAATTTTGATTTAAAGCATCAAGCAAATATAGATTTTTAATGTAACATTGTTTTGGATACATTAATCGAAAATGTATAACAGTAATAAAATTGTAGACTATTCTGTTTCCAAAAGTATAACAATTCAGACAATATTCAATTGCTTCTGTAGAACTGTGAATATTAAATTAAAACAAATTATATATCAAAATAAATATTTACTTATTCAGCAAAGAGCACAATGATTCTATGATTATATATGCACTGAATGCCAGACATCTGATTTAAATTTCCCTAATCATGTCTCATGTGATTGATATATTTTGCTTTGGAAAAACTAAATAGTACAGGAAGCATATAAAATAATACTACTTAAATAGAATAATTCACTAAGTTATGTTCTTTGCTGAATAAGCAAATATTTATACTCATATATAACTTTTATTCATTTATTGCTCAAAGCTGTACAGAAGCAGTTGAATATTGTCTGATTTTTTTATTCATCTTTAAGTATTTTCCTGATACTCAGTTTAGTTCTGAATTAAACGAAACATTTCTATACTTTTGCAGATAGTTGAAATTATGAAATTAGTTATTTTGTTTCATGAGATGGATATATTTTGCATTGAAAAATCTGAATTGTACATGATAGCATATAAAAAATACGACTTAAACAGAATAATTCACTAAGTTATGGTCTTTGCTGAATAAGCAAATGTTTTTCTTCATGTATAGCTTGTTTTCATTTAATATTCAACACTGTACAAAAGCAGTTGAATATTGTCTGAGTTTTTGTTACCTTTACGTAAATATTTTTCCAGATCATCAGTTTAGCTCTGAATTAAATAAAACATTTCTGTACTTTTGCAGACAACTGAAATTTCAAAATTAATTATTATGTCACACGAGATTTATATATGTTGCATTGAAAAATCTAAATTGTACATGACAGCAAATAAAAAATACGACTTAAGTAGAATACTTTAATAAATTATGCTGTTTGCTGAATAAGCAAATATTTATCTTTATTTAGTGCTCAAATCTGTACAAAAGCAGTTGAACATTGTCTGACTTTTTATTCGTCTTGAAGTAAATAATTTTCCAGATCCTCAGTTTAGCTCAGAATAAAAAAAATACATTTTTGCACTTTTGCAGACATTTGAAATTACAAAATTAATTATCAGCTCTCGAACTAATATTCGTTGACACAAATGTGGCTCCTATTTTTCAAGAAACGTATTTTTATATACATTGTTAAATGAAATATAAAATATTCATATTAAATTTAAAACTCCAACTTAGCAAAAGCTGTTTAAATTAGCAAATAAACCTAAAGTACAATGCATTTTAAACATTCAAAAGCCCAAGCATTTTTTAATCTATTCAAATTCCAAGGATCTTTGAATTCTTTTATACTAAGAAGCAAAACAAACACTTACTTTTCATTCAACCGAATACTTTCTTTCATCCATTGTTCTCGGAAAATTTTTCTCTAATTTCCATTTAATTCTTTTTATCTTTAAAACTGTGACTCTCGACTATTTCAAGAGCAGTCTAGCTCAAATTCAAATGCTCATTGTCTCGGTTTCTCGAGCTTCATAAAAGCTTTAATTAAGAAGTGGATTTGCATTCCGGCATCGGGTACTTCTGCTGGAATTCTGCCTTCGAGTGCTGTTTAAATACCAAATTGGAAAGAAGGGGTATTTAGCTTGAGCGAATAGTTGGTGGTTGTTTTCATAATCAGGGGGATTTTCAATTTCGAAAAAGTCGTCTGTTGAATTCCAGTTGGTCGTTTTCGCGGTAAATGTAAATGGGGAAGTTGAAAATGGTAGGTGGGGTTTTATGGCGCACTGGACTATGTTTTGGTATCATTTACAGTTAGATTTAAAGTTCAGAAAATTACAAGTTAAAGCAAATATTCACTCCAAAATAAATGCAGTCTTCTTAAAGAGCATTTCAAATGGCATAAAAGAGAGAATGTTTAAACGCTAAATAATATAAACACTAAAATGTTTTATTATATAGATTTTATATAGTGTATGATCCATATTATAAAACAGTGGGGTTTTTTTTTCATCTTATAGAATGTATTCTTTCTTTTAAAGTGACCAAACTGTTTTTCCTAAGATATTTGAAACAAAAAAAAAATCGATTTTTTCGATTTCTATGTTAAACTTTAGAGAATGTCAGAAGCTAAACATTAAAAGAGATATTTTGTAATTTGGTAACTTACGGACGAATAAAGAAATATATAAATTAGTACATAAAGTACCAGATCCATTTTTGACAACTAAAATTTATTCGTAATGGTTCATTATTTAAAAAATTGTTTTATTCGTATAATGATATTTAAATTTGAACTAGATGTGTATAATCAACTTTCTTATTTTTTATGCTAATATTTTTGTATTTCCATGTCTTAACAATTAAATGAACGAGATAAATTACGAAACTTTTACCATGTTTAAAACTATATATTAATTGGATTATACTGCAGAAAAATGTATGATGTAAGCGTATGCATATATATTTACTGTGCTTTAAATATATATAAATGTCTTAAATGCACAAAAGAAATTACTGTATAAATACAAACTTATAGACATTTATTTCCTAAAAAATATTGTTTTTTTAAAATATGAAAAGTGAATAGAACTTTTCAAACATCAAAATATTTCAGATGCTTCAAATTGTTTTCATATTTCGTGAAATTTTATTTAGATATGTAAAAGCCTTTGGAAAACAGATTTCGTCAGACATATAAAAATTATTCTAAATTTAACATGTTGATATGTCTTTTTATATTAAACATTGCAAGGAGTTTCCATCAAAATCAATAGTTTTGCATTATTACATGCATTTATTTTGAAGTTATTTTCTTAAACAGAAATTTGAACATCAATTTTATTTCAAAATAGAATAATTAATAGAAAAATTAGACTGTTTTCGGATAATTTGTGGTCTTTTTTTCATATCATTAAGGTATATAGGCATTTATCATAAAGGCTCTAAATTGTAATTAAAAATTATAACTTAACCCACAACTTAAAAAAATTCCAAAGATACACTTCCTGATACCTTTCATGATGGTTCTCTTAATGCCTACAAAATTCAATCTCATAATTAAAATAGAAAAAAAATATTCTTCCTTTCGCACATGTGAAGTTGAAATTCATTTATTAAAAGTACTCGTATCTTATAATATAAACAAATTATTTACATTCATATATTGAAATCAGTATGTAAGGAAACATAATTTCAAATTTCTGCCTATATTCTAATTATTTTTCAATTATTGTTTTATGATAAAGTTACTAAAATTACTTGTATCCATTGAATTGTTTAAACAAATTCCATTCTACCAACGAAATAAGCAGCTGATATTGACCAGATAAAACACTTGATTTCAGAAATAATATATTAGAGGAATTTTGACTAAATATCAGGCAAAATAAAAAATATATAGAAAAATAAAAATAAAAGTTTGAAAAATAAATTATTTCAAATGTAGAATTAAAATATGTTTTGTCCGCTTTTTACTTCCTCATAAACGTATATAATGAAAATTTAGTAATCGTCAAAAAAATTCAAACTCAAGATTTTGACGAATATTTTAAACCTCACTTTTATATGAAATCATTGTTTTGATCAATTTTTAAAAACGTGTCTAAAGAACAAATTGAATTTTTGTATACTATTAACCTCAAGGCAGGGATTAATCAAGAAAAAAATTCGCCAAGGATGACACGATAGATTCAATAAAAATGCTAAATTCAAACCAAAGTTAATATTTCGTAAATACTGTACACCAGTATCATGCAAGGCTTCTTTGACATGACAAGTTTATTAGTGAGTGCGCGAGAAAGTTTTTTGGAGACAGTCCCGTTAGTTTACTGCATTTTTCATTAAAATAAGAAGTGAACTTGTGTATTTATAACATCATTGTCTAGAGAGTCAAATCATATCTATTATTTTTTTTAAAAAAGTGCTTATTACTCGACTAAATAAAACAAAACCAAATTATAAATATCGATACTATCAAAATCTTATACATCCTTTCAGCTATTAAAAAGAACTAAATTATCAAAGAAAAAAATCATGAATAGCACATTTACATATATTTCAAATAGCAAAAAAAATAGTTCTTTACTTAATAAGTAATAACTGAAAAATGTGCAAATAATTCCATATGTGAATTAATACGAATTATTTTACATTTGCATCAGCGTAAATGAACTCCATTCTAAGTATCATCAAGTTCTTCTCCATAGATGCAAAATAAAAATTCCATTTTATTCCATTGAATACTTTCTGCATACTATTATTTGTGCAATTTTTTTTAGCAATCTCTAGCATTCTAATTCTTTTCGTTATCTCATTCTTTCTGAATATAAGTCTCGAACGTTTCGGGAGTTTAAACTCCCATTGTTATAAACTCTTCAGCACCATAAAAGACTTCATTAAATATTGGGATTTGCATTTCAGCAGCGAAATTTTGTGGTGGAAATCTGCCTCCAGAGATGTTTAAATAGCACAGAAGGATTTTTAAATGAATAAATCACGATCGTAGCGTTAGTAATTTCAGAAAATAGGAAAAATTTCATAAAAGTTGTCGTTAAAAGCTCGCTTTCCTAATTAATATTTTGCTTGTGAATGGAAATTTGACATTCTAGAAGGTTACTCTTAGGTTATTTTTACTTTAATAATCATGTGATTTAACGTAATTTCATTAAAAATCCAGTTAATATTTTTGGTTATCCCAACAATAAAATATTCTGAATAAATAAGTTATGACATAGTTGCTAGTTTAATAATCTCTTGGATTATTGAAAATTTTTGAAAAAGAAATTATGAAAATTTCGGAAGGTTGGTGTTTCTATATCAGTCGATCGGTTAATGAATTTATTCTTACTTCAATAATCATGCAATTTACTGTAGTTGTTACTTTAAAAATTGTGTTGATAATTCTGATTATCACAACAATTAAATATTCTGAAATATTCGCTTAGTCTATAGTTGTGACTTAATAATCTGTTGGATTATTGAACATTTTTGAAAAAGAAATCTTAGAAACTTCGGAAAGCTTGGGTTTTTATATCGGTAGTTTAATGATTAGTTTAAGGTTATTTTAATAATCATGCGATTTACTATATTTGTTAATTTAAAAACCATATTCATGTTTCTGGTTATATCAACAATTAGATATTCTAAACTGATCAGTTATTCTATAGTTGATCACTTAATAATCGCTTAGATTATCGATAATTATTGAGAAAGAAATTTTGAAAACTCCAGAAAGCTGGAGTTTCTATATCAGTTGGTCGTTTAGTGATTAGATTATTATAGTTACTTTAAAAATCATGTTAATATTTTTGGTTATCTCAACAATTAGATATTCTGAATTAATGAGTTATTCTATAGTTGCTGATTTTATAATCTCTTGGATTATTGAAAATTTTTGAAAAAGAAATTATGAAAACTTCGGAAAGCTATTGGGGGGGGATATATCAATCGGTTATTTAATGATATAAAAAATTTAGAGAATTAGGATTTGTAGATAGAGATTTCTGGTAATTTGGGAGATTAAGAGAATATGCAATTCTGAATTCAATTTCATACTATTAGAGAAATTTGCGATGGTAGATAGAAATTCCCAATAATTTGGGAAATCAAGAACAATTTACAGTTCTAAATTCAATTCCATACTATTTTTGCTTAAATATGAGAGAGATTTATAAAATTGTTGAAAAACTTTGTTGTTTTTTATGGCACTTGCCACGAACAAGCCCGCTATTCGAAGACAGTCGATTTAAGCCTAAGGAGGAGCGACTCTTGTTTTTATTGTAGAGCCAACTTGGGCGAAGAGTATGACATGACTACTCACGCATCACTCATTCGCTTGCACAACCCCCTTTTTTCAGTAGGGCACATTCACACATCTCACAGATAGAAAAGGAAGAACAACCATGCCCAATTCGGAACACAAACCCAGATGCCCAAATCACGTGGAAAATGCGCTACCCCTATGGCAGGACACCCGGTTGAAAAACTTTTATTGATGAATTCAAAATGTAGGAGATCCCGAATCGCATTTGGTTTTTAAAGAATTAAATGACCTTTGAGATGAGAATATTCTAATAAAAAGAATTTCGGAATGCACAGCTAAGTTATGAAATTGTAACATAATGATAAAGCTCACTTTGCATTATTTTAGCTAAAAAGTTGGCATTAGTAATTTTTAAAAATTTGAATTAGAATTAAGCTATATATGATATTTCTCTATCATAAATTCTGTAAATATTACAAAAATCATTCTTACACCATCTTAAATTTCAAAAAGTTGTCTAAAATGATACCAAATTTTTACCGGAGAATTAACTCTATTTTTATTAAGTTTTGATAAATATTTTAAATACATTTTTAGAGGGGATTTTATTGATGTGGAACTCGAATTATTTTCAGTTGTGATTCTAATATCTTATCTATATAAACTCATCATACTTAAATTAGATTTTTCATTAATTAAAAATTAATCGAAATTTTGAAATTTTTTTTGCAATTATTTCTGAAAATATAAAAGCATAAAAAGTTATTTTTATAACATCTAAAAATTTAAAAAAAATCATGACATATAATATTTATTATATTAACATTTTTACCCTTGAATTTTACTCGACTTTTAGCGATTACTGTGAATTTTCAAATTTCGATTAACATTTTAATTATTTAAAGATTAAACTAGATTGTGTTGTTTATTCTAACTTCTTAATATATTATTGCAAAAAAAATGCAACGCTTTAATATTCAAAAAGTTAATTTTTTTATAAAATCTATTCAATTAAATTACAATTTTTATAAATATTTCAAATTTTTAGTACTTTTTTTAAAATTTTCAGCGTTGTACTTCTATGATACAGTGAAATCCATTTATTATTACATCAAATATTCAATAGCAAGAGTTTCTTACTTTGTGGGAAACAAATATATATATATATATATATATATATATATATATATATATATATTAGTTTTTATTATATAGACAATTTACATGAGATACAAGTTCAATTCCAATAACACCAAACACAGTGAAAATAGAAATTTTTATGTTATTATGGTAGTATGATGTCATTGGGCTTGATTGTATTAGAAAGGTTAATTTACATTACAAGCAGAGCAGGTGTAAAGCTATTAAACAAGTTTATAATTTTGAAATAAGTTTGTTTAACTATCACAAGTTCACTTTTTAAAATACTTTATTGATGGAATCACGAAGTTCAATTTATTCATGAAAGATTTACTTGAAATTAACGCGGCAAATATTCCCATTGAACTCTCTGTGCTTTAGAGATACAATAAACAAGAAAATATATTTCCTGATAATATGTATGCAAATATTTAAATAACCTGATTACATGCATCTTAAATTAAATCATTACATAGTAAGCAAATTATATGAGACTTTATGAACGCATTTTATTATATGAGCCTTTATGAACGCATTCTATTATATGAGACTTTATGAACGCATTCTATTATATGAGACTTTCTAAATGAATTCTTTTATAAGTAGTAAATTCTCTTTTGTATGCATATATAACTTGAAAGGAATACGTCATCAATAGTCAATTTCGTATGATTGATACCTTCCTTTTAAAGTTAAGACAAACTTCTCCAAATGGAAGGAGAGTCAATAGATTTGGAAAGATGGCTCTCCAACGAGGTGATGGGAATCTTGAGTAAGATTAATAGGGCCTGGACCTTTCGTGGGCAAATGTATCCTCGAGGATTCAGTTATCTCTCTCTTAGACGCCTCGGGTGGATCTGAAGTGAAGTTCTACAGTGTGAATTTATCTGGATAAATTGCCCATTTGTGTGAGAATAGCACTAAGGGCATTTATCAAATGAAATGTCTTCCTTAATTGCAGAAACATGAGGCTTGAGAAATGGTGTCAAGAAAATGCTTCATTAAGAGGACAGTGGAAACATGGAATCGATTCCTCACCAAAATATATGTTTATATTCAACTGAAATAATGTTATAAGATTTATTGAACAATAAAAGGAATATTTTAAAGGCCTAGAGAGAAAAAAAGCAGATTTTAATTACTATCGTTAGAAAGATATTGCAATGAGATTTAAATATATTCGAAAGGTTCCAGGTGTCTTAATTTTAGGGAAAAAATCAATACAATTGGTAATAAAGATTTTGGTTAAACCTTATAAGAAAATGTGTTATGCATTATATATTTTGAGGTTTTTTAAGATAGTTAAAAGTCAATTTTAATTCCGAAAAACATAAAATTCTTATGAAAATTCAGTAATTGTGTATAAAATTATTTCTAAAAAAATTGGCATTGGTTTGGATTTACAAAATCATGCACGGTTTTACTCCAAATAAGTTTATATTGGTAGTAAGGAAAAAAAATTAAAAATTGATTTGCCAGAATTTATATATATATATATATATATATATTTCGTTTCAATGCGTTTTAAAAAAGAAATTTGTCTTATTTATATTTTAATACATATGCATAAAAATTTCATAACTCTTCGAAAAAATAACCTAAAGAGGACTCTTCTATAATGACTCTTAAATCTCTAATAACATAATACCTGGCATTAGTAGCAGAAATATCGAAATATCGCTTATTTAGAGCGGAATCCTTTACTTATTTCTTACTTTATATATTATTACATACGAAAATTACAAAAAGAAAGAAAGTTCTAATGAAATATCTAAATATATAAAGCGTTAACGGAGAGGCACAGGAATCGGTCTTCATATGGTTGAATGGCAACACTCAAATATGAATAAATCACTATACGAATGTTTCAGTCTGCTTCGTTGAAAACTTTTCCAGCTGCACTTTATTCAATGCTTTGCTAATTAATTCAGCTGAAAAACATTATCAAATATTCTTAAAATAAGATTTAACAAAAGTTTTATTTATTCAAATATCTAAATCTATAAAACGTTAACGTATTGGCACAGGAATCCGTCTTCTTCCATACTGTCGAATGGCAACAGTCAAATGTGAATAAATCACTGCATGAACTTTTCGGTCTACTTTATTGAACGTTTTCCTAGCTGCACTTGATTCAACTCATTAATGAAACTGCAAGACATTATTAGAAATGCTTAGGATAGGTATCACTAAAAACTTTATTCACACAAATATTTAAAAATGTAATAGCACAGGAATCCGTCTTCTTCCATATTATCGAATGGTGACAGTCAAATGTGAATAAATCACTATATAAACGTTTCAGTCTTCTTCATACAACGTTTTTCCAGCTGCGCTTGATTCAACATTTTGCTAATTAAAGCAGGTGCAAAACATTATTAGAAATTCATATAATAGGACTCACCAATATCTTCATTCACTCAGAGGAAAGAATATAAAAATAAATTAAGGAATAGGTTTCAAATAAAGTTTAATCGAGGGTCACCATTAGGCTTACCATTGGCACATGAGAAATTTTTATGGCTTATCTAAGAAAAATAATGAAATAGCTTCCAAAAATATCATTTCTTAAAAATGGTTTCTGTGCTATTTTAAAACTGAAACAATTATCTTTTTAATGATATATATTTCATGTCTGTATCATTTTTTGTTTATTTTTACTTTTTTTTAAATATATGTTTTTCTAACTGCACTTAATTCAACGCATCGCTAATCAATTTAGCTGCAAAACATTATTATAAATTCTTAGAATAAGACTCACAAAATCTTTATTCACACAGAAGAAAGATGATGAAAAGAAATTATGAAATAGGTTTCAAACAAAGCTTAATCGAGTCTGGAAGTAGGATTAATCATTGTCAAATGAGACGTTTGTATTACTTTTTTATAAAAAGTAATGAAATATTTTCTAATTGCTATCTCTTAAAAATAGTTTTTACCCTGTTTTAAAATTCGAAAAATTATCTTTTTAATAATATCAATTTCTTGTCTGTAACCATGTTTCGTTTATTTTTAATTAACTTTTTAATGTAATGTACTGTTTATAACAAATAATTTTTATTTTTATGAAGAAGTTCAACGTCAATCATCAAAATATTCAAATAGCTCACTTTTGCAAATGTCAAAATTAAAATAAGAAATTGCTTTATTTGGACAATAATTCCGGATTATATTTTCAGTTTTTCACTTTTATTTCATAGAATGTGCACTTTTTTTAAATTTTCACACGTTATAATTTATTTTTACTTATTCAATAAATACATGTTTTTCAGTTTTATCAAATAAAAAAGTGACATTTTTCGAAAAAATGTATACTCCACATTAATATTTTAACAATATTTTTCAACCTAAGTCAATGATCTAGGCAAAAAAGGACGCCAAATGCAGCAAGTTTATTTTGAACTCGATACCTTGAACAATCTTCATGTTTAAGATTTCTCTGAGTCCGAATAGCGACAATTTGTATGATATAAGATAATAATGAAAAACGTAATTGGCCGATGGACGAAATTTGGCACTATGTTTTATTCCAAATAATATAGAAGGATATTATATATTAAAAATTGGACTAAATCCCTCAATGGATCAAGTGCCTATCTCTATACCTACTTATATATTTGTAAACATGAAAGTTCAAAAATGAAAAAAGCTGTATACCTGCTACAGAACAAAATTACACATCTTCTATACATTATGGCAACATATTTCAAATCTTTAGCAACAACGCATAGATTGTTCTTCAGTTTTTCTGTCACTGAATATGCCGATATGACGGCACGAATTTCTAGAAAGCTGCAATTCATGATACAATTACGATAAAGGAATTGTAATTTCTTTTAACAAAATAATATTGTCCCGCTGATGAAGTTAGCATAGATAAACCATGAGTTATCTAAGGTAAGTTAGCATAGATAAACCATGAGTTATCTAAAGTCAAAGATAACATTCGTTTATCTCAACTCGACACTTTATTCAAGGAATTAAACTTTACATCTCTTTTTACCCGCGACATAAAAATGACTCGAATCTTCCAGATTTAGAAAGGTACAGAAATTATAAGAACATTTCAGAACAAACGGTAATTGAAAGTAAATCAAACAAAAAACAATTTTTTAGACAATTGCTTGCAGTCATATACGAACTTGCGAACTTCATAGCATTCAACTACGAAGCTATTTAGTCCACACCAAGTTCGAACGAGTTTCGTTGCAATAGTAAAAATCTGAAATAAAAACTTTTGGATGTTTTTATCTCATCCATTCAACAATTTTTCGCTATCCTATCCAAATATGAAATGAATTTGTTACAATTTTCATAGGACGGATGTCTTCCTTCTTTAACAGAATATAAACTTCCCTATAAATGAGAACGAATCAATAGATCCGAATGGTTGACTCTCCAACAAGGTGATGGAAGGTATGAATAAGATAAATGGGCCAAGGACCTTTCGAAGGCAAATACATCTTCTAGGATCCAGTTATCTCTTTCCCACAGGCCCCCGAAGGGATCTGTAGTGTAGTCCTGCAGGACAATTTATCTGAAGAAATTGTTGATTTGAGTGAGAACGGCTCTAAGCGCATCTGTCAAATGAAATGTCTTTTTAATTGCAGAAACGTGAAGGTGTCAAAGAAAGTTCTCTTGACATCCCTTGTGAGGCTTAAGTTTACCATTAAGAGCAGAAATACTCAAGTGCATTCAATTGAATATTTAATTGCAAAAAGAAGCAATCAAATATTTATCTGATTGCAATCATTTGGCTGGTCTGTACTTTTTGTGTAAAATAATTGACTAATTATATAAGCCGGCAAAATTTGATCCATGAAAAGGTGTTTAAAATGTATGTCTGATTTTTAAGGTCGGCCAATTATAAGACGGCCAGTAAGACAACGCATGAGCCGAAAGGGACTAATTTATGTTTGCTACAATTTCATAAGACAGATTCATGCATAAATTGCGGTTTTGGCGTTATTGAATTTTTTTTACTGCGTATCGTATTAAAATGAGGGATATTTACACAAAAAAACATGATAAAATAAAAAATAAAAAAATAAAAATACTTAAATTTTGAAATTATACAGAAAAAAATTGCAAATAAAATGAAAAAAAAATTGCAAATGAAATGGAAAAAAACAGCCTTGTATAAGAAAGAACAAAGAGCAAAAAAATGTAGAATTAATCTATGTTAAGTGATCAATTTTTTTCATGCAAAAAAAAACCCCGTCAAATTTTACAAATGCATGCGCAGTAAGAAAAAAATACAATACAGAGGCATGTTGTAGTCCCGTCGGGACAAATACTTGCCATGGTCCGGACAGCATTCTTCAGCCTTTCTACACATGCGCTGCTCGATCAGTTGTCTTACAACTGATTGAGTGTAAACTGATCTTTATACTGTTTCGGGGGCTAACTTCAAACGTTGCATCCCATTTTGTCAGTCACATCAAAATTTTTCACTAAATGGGTATGAATTTAGATATTCTGGTAAAAAAGAATCATTTTCAAAATATTTTTAAATGTTATATTTACAAATTTATTATTTAGCAAAGCAATGGTAATTGTTTTCTAAATTTTGTTAATGAGAGCAGTTGCCATTTTTAATGCAGCCTGGCAAAAGTATAATACAGCATATGACGCTGTCTGTTACTTTTGATACATTGTCTCCTGTAACCAATATGCGGGTCTTTTGTTTGAAACAACAGTAGTTCTTCATCATATTTTAGTTCCTACACCCAGAATATGAAAAAGTAAAAAATTGACAACAGCTGATTCCGTATATTGATCGAAAGGATATATGAAATACACGCATATGAAAGCCGTGAAGCTCACTCACCAAACATTCAAAAGCGAAGGGTGAAACTTTTGAAAAGAATTCCTATTTTCGTCACATTTCACTATTCATCCCCCTCCCACCCTTTTCACTTTCACGTTCCCAAAATAGTAACTGTCATTCTTCAAGTATTGAAAAATACCAAAGGCTGGAAATGCCGTTTCATATTTGAATGTAACGTTTTGCCTATTTTTAGAAGCGCCATGATTAAGAATGGACGGCATATGCTATCTACAGAGTGAATATATTGCTTAGATACTGCTTTAAACTTATTTAACTCAACATTATTCACTTTTCGATAGTTAAGAATAGTTTGAATTGATATAAAATTCTGAATAATGAAGAAGTTATTGACAGACAGACAGAAATGATTCCAAAAATGTATTTCTCGAATTCGAGGAGGTGAAAAGTGAAGATTCGGCAAAATCATGAGATCGAATGTTTTGATTCTTGCGACACTTTTTCTTTGTATTCTTCGTATACAAAGAAAAAATCGTTTCTGCTGCTTGGTATAAATATTTAAAAGAAACCAAAAGTACACACTCTTACGCAAAATGTCGTCAAAACTTTCATACTGTGCTGATAAGAACGGCAATGGTTGTAAAGATAATGAAATGAATATTTTATACAATCTTTGTTTCAAAACTCAATTGTAGTTTTATCACGACTTTATTTTCCATACTTCACCGCAATAGCCGTTTCCATTTCATAGAATATCTAAACCAGTATATTAAAAATATGGTAATAGTTAGAATAATGTTATTAATTAAGCAATTTTTAGATTGTCAGATGTCAAACCGTCAAAGTATAAAATACATCTCAAATGCAAGAGCCTGTTTAAAAAATCATGGGGGCGAATATATTCAATGTGCGATTAAAAGACGATGACAGTATGCTTAATAAAGAGATTTTCGCTTCTGCTACTTGTTGTATATGTTTAAAAGAAACCAAAAGTACACACGCTTATGCAAAATATCATTAAAAAATTTCATACCATGCTAGTAAAATGAACATGAAAGATGATGCAATGAATATTTTATGCACTCTTGTTTAAAACTTGAATTGTATCCTTACCACGTCCTTTCTTCCATTTTTCACTTAAACAGCATTTTTTTCCGTTTACCAAATATCTAAATCAACATATTAAAAATATATATTAATAGTATGAATAATAATATTAGTTGAAAATTATTTTTTTAAAAGGCAACATGGCAATTATTATCTGCTACCTTTTGCTATATATGTGTAATGTCTTGATCTAGACTGATCAAATAACGAAGCTGAATTTCCAGACTATTATTTATTTTACAGCCCTATATATATAAAAGAACAACTTGTTCTAATCTTAGTTAAATAAATAGTTATTTACACCTGTAGTAGGAGACACAACAGTCGAAGTCGAAGGGTTTTCTTGAAACTCAGTTGGTTCTGGGACTCCGAACTCGTGGGCGTAGTCCAATAGTCTGCCTGCAATTAGTTTCTTCTCTTCTTCTCTAAAAAAATATCTTCACTTTATTTCGGCGACAGTCTCCGCCTTTTAATTTACATTGGTCATTTTAGCTCTCTTTCGGCCAATAGGGGTTCAGCAATATGCTCCCTCAGCGGTGCCAGTGGGTCGTGGGAAGGTCTTTTCACAATGAGAAACAATTAGCATCCAGATGTTTGGACACCCCTTTCTCTTTGAAGGTACTATCAATACATCTTGGACGAGGAATTCCACATGTGGTCTTTCACTATAGTCGCTAATGGCCAGATGCGAGACCACCAGGTGAAAAGATCCACCATCTTATCAGTACTGGGAAACGAGGAATGTTACATATGTTTTAAAGAAACCTGGAATGCACATGCTTATGGAAAATGTTGCTGAAAATTTCTTAAATTAATGGCCATGCTAGTAAAGAGGGTGAAATGAATATTTTGTGCACTCTTTGTTTCAAAACTGAATAGTAGCTTTATCACATCCTTTTTTTTTCCTTCATACTTCAGCTAAATAACCTTTTCCCTTTTAAAGAGCATCTAAACCAATATATTTAGGAGAGATATTAATAGTAAGAATAATATTATTAGTGGAAAATTATTACAAAAAAAGATGACATGATGACAGTTAATATTTTGAAATAAATATTCCTGAACTCAATGTTTTAATTTATGTAGAAATATAAGAAAAACAAAATGCAGAAAAAGGAGATATGATTATTCTTGATTTTTTCTTGGTATTGGTTCAAACATGATTATTTCCTGACACAAATTTAAATTTCATTTCCAGCTTTCATTTCGGAATGAATACAAATTCTCCAAAGTTAACAATATTGCACTTAGACAACATTACTGAAACCGAAAAGTTTTGAACGGCGATTACATGATGAAGATGATATTTAATAATAAGCAAGAGCGTGTATCCCTTATTTTCCTAATTTTCAATTGTAAATAAGGGATATAATGGATATTCGCCCTCCTTTATTATTAAGTTTTAGTCAGTACTGTATAAGCCATTTCGTTAAGAAAGGAAATAATGTAGGGAAAATAATAATTGGAAAGTAATAATTGTAAGTATGTGATTTTTGGGTGGATATAAAAAGGGATTTTTTTCTATGCGTTTCAAAATTTATCAGCCAACTTGACAGCAATATTAAAGGTCTTTTAGATTGAAGCATGAAAACTTTGAATTTTCTTCTGGAAATTTCCATTTCTTATTTCAAATTTTTTATTCAGTTAATTCGAGTATATTTTTTATTTGAAATTAAAGAAAAATAGTGCTGTTATATATTCTTTTTATTTCCTAAGACCATAAAACGATGTAAAATATTGTAACGATATTTCGCCAAGATTGTTTCGGCATTCATAATATTGAAAAAATTCATGTAGATCTCAAATTATGTTAATGGACTTAAATATTAGAAAAAAATATTTTCAAAATAGTTCACTCTAAGGTCCACAGCTGACTGCAAAAAAATTCTAAAAGCAATAGATTCATAAGAAACTACTGCCCTTTATATAATTAAAAAATTCAAAACTTGAAATAATAATCTGATAAACGGAAAGAGAGAGAAAATAATTTTTTATTTATTATGTAGTAAAAATTCTAAATAACTGATTTAAAATGTCCTATCCACCCAAATAAGTTTCTTTTATATATTTAATAAGGATTTCCAAGAGTTTGAAACAACATATTTTAAATAAATATAAGATATATATGCAAGATCACGACGAAACTTATCATATATATTTTAAATAGTTTTTGTTTTTAAAAGGTAACATTTGTCTAACTAAAACCATTACTTGAAAGAAATTCAAATGTTTGGTTACCCATTTTTACTAAACCAATAGTTCGCCCTACACCCCTTCTACCCGCAAAGAAATTCTAAAAGCAATAGATTCTTAAAAAATAATCACTTCTTAAAGAATTAGGAAATTCAAAACTTAAAATAAAAATCTTAGAAACATGAAGAGAGAAAAAAAAAGATATTTTATTTGTCCCGTAGTAAAAATTCAAAATGTCTAAGAAAAATTTTAATTCCACCCAAATAAGTTTCTTTTAGATATTCAATATTTGTTTCCAAAATTTTTAAACAATGTAATATTTTAAATAAGTATAAGATATAAATGCAAGATCACGACAAAATTTATCTCGTATACTTTAACTTTTTTTTTGTTCTGCAAAGTTAACATTTGACTAGCTAAAAACATTATTTGGAAGAAATTCTAATTTATCATTTCACATTTTGCTAAACTAACAACAATAAAAAGAAATACCTTTTTAAAAATTGTTAAGAATAACTTCTAAAATCAAAATACTTTCTTAGTAATGCTAATTTATCCGGGAATTCCAAGAATTTGAAGGAAAAAGCGTCTTTACAAAAGAATTCTTTAACAACAACAGAAATAAAGAAAATATTTAAAAAAAGGAACTCGCATAAATGAATTCTGCAATCAAAAATTAAGATGAAAATTAACAAAAGATTTTCCTTTTACTAAGCTTCACCCAGAATTAACAATAGAGGAACAGAAGGTCCAATTTTAAATGCAGACCTTATTGTCACGCTGAAACCTCATCAGAGGGCATTTGAATGCAAATTAGTTTGGGATTTTTAATAACAGCTTAAGACGTCGTTAAAATTCCAACTCTCCTTCAACATGCATTTCTGTTTTGCATTTTCTTTGAAAATCGGAATTATATGCTTATAAAGTAATTGCATGAGGAAAGATATTACTCGCATAATTATTATGTTTCATTTTACTTTCTTTGTTCTAAAAAATTAATAATTTGGAATTATGTAAAAAAAAATTTTTATCCAAAATCTGAAAAGAATATGATTTGAATATATTATTGGTTTAAACTTTTCATTACATACTTTTAACTTTATCTTATAAGAAATATGCAATTGTGAAAGATTGATATCGAAAAAAAAAAAGTTTACTTTCATATTTTAATCAACTTTTTAACATTTCGGAAATGAAGAAAAAAATTGTTTTTTGAAATTACATTTACTTTTCAGTCTGCTGCAATCTGGACATGAAATATACAAAACAATTGAATGAAATTTGATTTGAAGCAATTCTTATTTTCCTTAAATGCCATCACAACCTTACGTTTTCAACTCTAAAGAAATTTTATTAGTTAAGGTAGGATGAGTATCGATCACAGGTCAACAGTTAAAATAGAACTGCCACTTGAATCTTTGCTTCGGTACTACTATAAACGTTAAGATAGGAACAATTAAAGCAGGACGCATACTACAGTTAATAAAGTCAATGCAACTGGTCAACAGTTAATAAAGGAGCTGTCAACTGAATCTTAGTTTCGGTTCTAATATGAGCGTTAAGGTAAAATCATTTATGGCAGGATACATATCAACCATAAGTCAACATTAAATTAAAAAAAAAACTTGAATAAAAAATATTGAAAACTGAAAACTTGAACCAATTGAATCCTTGCTTCATTTCTAATACAAACTTTAAGGTAAGGTCAGTTAAGATAGGGTGCATACTACCAACAGGTCAACATTTAATAAAACAACTTTCAACTGAATCTTTGCTTCGTTTCTAACATAACCCTATGAGCATATGCTTTATATAAAGGTTTAAAAAATAATAATTTAAAAAAAAACATCAATTCTAACTACGAACTAAAATTCTGACTTTTACTTTTATCATTATATGTTTTCATACTTCATTAGTAAAAAAATACACTTTTGGAAGAAAAAAAAATATCCGAAGGTAATAAGGTTTTTTGTTTAATTATTTTAGCCTTATTTTATTTTTAAAATTTGCTCTTAATTCTATTGCAACCAAAAAATGCAAAGAAAAAAAATGCACCTAAAATCGTCGAAACACGTGTGAGTGTAAATTCATAAACAACAAATTAAGCAAATCTTTCCTTCAAATAGCAAACGACAACCCCATGGTGTAAAAACTGACCACGAATTTCAATTATAGATCAGTAGGTGTCCCCGTCCTGTTATCTTATTGAAGGAAAGGACGATTCCATTTTTTTTTTCGTCCACGAAAAACAGCTCAGAATTTTGAGGCACTGGAATTCTCATGCTTGTCGGGCTCATAGAGATAAACTTTTAGGTATGTTCAGTTAAGATAGGATATATGCTAACCACAAGTCAACAGTCAATGAAAGAACTGCCAATTAAATCGTTACTTCAGTTGTAATATGAAGGTTAAGGTATAGTCTGTTAAGATTGGATGCATATTAACCATAGGTTACCAATCAATCAATGTAATGCCAACTGAAATTTTGCTTCCATTTCTAATATGAAGGTGAGTGCCGCTGGCAACATATACTCAAAGGAAATAAGTATGACAAGGATTTGGATACAAAATAGGATTTACTTTTTAAATTCTGTTCCTATTTTCTAATATATAGAAATTATTACATATAAATATTCAAAATTAATAAATCTATGCATTCATATCAATATTTCTACCACGGTCAAATTGAATAATTAAGAATTTTTAATGCATTAAAATTAGTTTAATTTTGAATACTAAACTGAAAACAGTTATCTTCAAATAGAAATTTCTTTGACAAAAAAAATTTTCTTTCTAAACTTTCCTGAATTTTAAATCTTATCTTATTTTATACTACATTTCGTTTTATATTGTGACGAAATTAGATGCGGTAACAAGGATTTTTGCTTGATTCTTGTCTAATGTATTTCAAAGTAATAAAAAAAATAATATTGCTGAACTCATAATGAAAAGTTTTAACTCAACTAATGAAAATAACAATCATATAAATGCAAATTTAAAATGTTAATGGTACATAACGCTCACTTAAATTTACAACTGCAGAAAAATTAACTGAACAAGTTTTCGACATCATAATATTATCTTAGTTTAAAGACTTTTATTATAATAATTGCTACCTTAATTTATTTTAATTAAATTTAAGTGAGTAGTAATATTAAACCAAGCCTATTTTAAACCTCATTTTAGAGAGGTCCCTGAGAGTCCTAAGTGTAAGCTTAGAAAGGCACTTGCGAAGTAGGTTCAATAATTATAATTTCATGTTTATATGGGAATATTATGGGCAGTCAATTCTATATAATGCATTCCAAGTGCAAATGGACAATTAAATTTTTCAAAAACATACTGACGATATTCCATATCATTAGAAGTGTATGAAGTTGCTTGCAAATTATATAGTTTATTACACATAATTATTTATTACGTAGTTTATGATTATTTATTTATTATTTTTTACGGATTATTTAAGTAGTTTATGATTCGAAAAATTATCTTAGATAATTTTTCTCTGTATTGTTATTAGTCCTGCTTCGTCCTGATTTCATATTTGAAAAGAGACCTAATCACTTCAGAGCGTCTTCGAGGTATTTGAAGAAGGTTAAAATATAGGTAGTATTATCCCGTTCAGAATGGGCTTATTGGGCTTTTTATTGGAAAATTTTGCAACATGCCTTGTCATTAATAGTCCCAACTATCGTATGAAGTTGCTTGTAAATTACATAGTTTATTATGTTTATCTATTTATTGTGTAGTTTATTATTATCTATTTATTATTTTATTACGGATTATTTACGTAGTTAAAGACTCAAGAAATTACGTTGGATAATTTTTATCTGTATTGTTATAAGTCCTGTTTAATCTTGATCTCAGATATGATGTGAAGATAAATCTAAACTCAATAGAGTGTATTCGAGGTGTTTGAAGAAAGTTTCAATATAGGTAAAAAATGCATTCCCGTTCAAAATCACGTTATTTGTCTTTCTGTAAGACAACTTTGCAACATGCCTTATGATTAATATTCTCAACTATTTTTTACAGCTGATCTTTCTTTCACAATTGAAAAGTCGAATTTTATTATTGTAAGCTAAAATAAACCAGACTGCGAACTTCCGTCTTCATCAATCCATAGTTCATCTTTGCCACTAAATCAGATTGTGAGCTTCCATCTTCGTCAATCCATATTTAATCTTTGCAACTTTGATATATAACTTCTAAACAAAGTCTTTTCAATTCCTAAAATACGAGATAGAGTCAAAAGGTAAAGGGACATTTCAGAAAATGTGCATTTATGCCAATGATGGAAAACTGAAACATACATTATTTTTCTGCATAACCATCCTGGATTTCAACGTAATTTCCCAACATTTGACAAGTTTTTTGGAACGTTGTTTCCTATTGTATCTGTAACCAATTTTGCATCTCATCAATGAATTTTTCATCGGTGACAAATCGTCTTCCTTTTAGCGTTTTCTTCAGTGGTTCAAACATATTAAAAATCTCTTGGAGCCAGGTTTGGATTGTATGGCTGGATTCCAAAAATTCAAATACCAACTCCCTTATTGTTTCGGCTATTCG
The DNA here is from genome assembly GCA_026543865.1 of Argiope aurantia. NCBI lineage: Eukaryota > Metazoa > Arthropoda > Arachnida > Araneae > Araneidae > Argiope > Argiope aurantia. Next base: position 269,295 of record JAPMOR010061756.1, on the reverse strand, counting down.
TAGGGCAGAATGTGACCGAACGTAATCTTTCTGTAGGTGATGCAAATACGCGATAAACAGCTGTCACCATACTGCGCTTGCATTCGACGAATAATTTAGGCAGGTTTCAAACCTTCCGCAAACAAAATGCGAATTGCTTCCCACATTTTTTCCTTAGTACAGACCGATAATGGAACTGATATGTTTAACGGTCAGCTACACACCAACGACTAATGTGGGAATAAGCGTGACACGTTTCATAGAATTACCGACTATACCAATTCAGCGCTGAATGCTAGCAGTGTTACCAAACTTAAAAGGAAAAATTGCCAAATTTCCTTTACTTCTGACTTTTCCTCTTACTTTTCCAATGTCCTACTAAGCCCCATTTCGAATTTCCCTTCCTTAGAATCTTTGAACATGTCAGATACTGAATTAGCATTGTAATTCCGTGGAAATTTGATCCCGGTAACAATATAATAAAGACCGTTGAAACATTGATATTTGCTTCAGGCCCATAATCCTATGATCAAGGCACTAGTTTTGTACCTCATTTATTTCCAGGGACTGGGCTAGTGATAGAATGCATAACCTAAACTTGTCGAATCCTGTCATTCCTAAAATCATTTGAGTCCAAGAACTTCAGATTAATGGAACGTCAGAGTTTCTATCACAAAAATGAGAAAATATCTTACCGCCTCATAAATAGCAAAGACAACCCGCTTTCTTAAGGGATTTGTATTCAAAACAGAACTCGCTTAGCTAATGGTCATGAGACAAATATATTCTCATACATCTTTTGATTGTTTACAGAAACTTTCTCTGCCCTCCCCCAAATCTATTTGGGTGAGGACATCTAACGAATAAAGCAAGCCCTAAGAGCAAATATCAAAGAAGTTTTGAAATTTGATAACATGTATCAGTTTTTTGAAGTTTGTAGACAATGAAGTATAATTCTGCAAAACTATAACGTTTCACATGCAAAATATATAGATATGTAATCATACACAATGCCTGATTGGTAAAAAATAACAAGTTTTACCAAACATTAATATTGATTGTGCTATTTTGACTGTTTACTAGAAAATGGCAACCCATACGATGATAAGCATCAGGATACACTATATTCAAGCAGCAAAGTATTTCATATTGTAAAGTATTTTAAATAAAATCTTTTCCTCTATCCTCCATTATCCATTACTAATTTCTTATGCTAACACTCACTAAGACAACAAAAAAAAAAACGATGGATACCTAGAAGCCCACAAATACCGTACAACATTGTATGATACTGATAAATATCCGTTATATTGTATAATATTGTGGAATATTAATTAATATTATATAATATCACCCAATATTGCGCAATATTGTGAAATAAGTTGTACTGCCAGGGTGCATGTTTTGTACAAAAGGATAAAAAGCATGTAAATTATTAAAATGGATTTTGTGAGAAAATTTATTTTTTGCTTTGTTTCAAAGATATTCATATATTCAATTTTTTTAAGTAAATATTGCAAACAAAATATATTGACATCAATATAGCAAAATATATTTCACTCTTTATTACTCAGCATTAAGCTTATTCCTTTTTCAGGTAGAAAAAGTTAGCTAATTCTTTAACAAGAAATATGCTTTCATTTTTTAAAAATTTACTTTCTGTGTTCTCTTACTTAAATCTTCAAACTAATTCCCATTATCTAATACTAATTTCTTATGCTACTACTCGCGAAAGCAAAAACAGGATGGTTACCTGTTTTGTACAGAGGAAAGATTAAAAAAAACAAAAAAAAACATGCAAATTATTAAAATCGATTTTGTGAAATAATTTTTTTTTCTGCTTCATTCTCAAGGATATTCATATATTCAAATTTTTACATGGACACTGAATAAAAATATACTGATATATCTTTAGAACTTCATTCTTCATTACTCAGCGTTAAGTTTATTCCTCTTTCAGATAGAAAAAGTTAGCTAATTCTTTAACAAGAAGTAGACTTGTATTCTTTTTATTTATTTTCTGTATTCTCTTACTTAAATCTTCACATTATACGTAATTTCCAAGCATTTGGACATGGAAATAATGTTATTCACCTAAAAAAGCTTTTATTGTCAATATTGAGACTTCGCCATCTCGATAAACGAATGCCAAAGAATAAAAATGACCGATGCTGTTCTGGAATCAAATGTATACTGATGCAGATCCCTCCAGGTGCAAAAAAAGCAAGCCCAGAAACACAATAGCAGAGGAAAAACTTGCATCCCTTTATTGTCAGAACATACAGAAGCAGTTTGGAAAGCATCTTATTGTTTGTTTGCTTGTTTCTACAAATAGACGGAATGAAGTTGCGACAGATAAACTTGAAGTTTCTCTTCAGCAGATGGCAACCAAGTGGAAGGTTGGTCGAAGGATGAAAAACACGATATAAAAGGAGTAACTGTTTTCGGTTGTTACGTTTAATTGGAATTGGAGATTTAGTTATCCTTTGTCCTGTTTTCTTACCCGAAGAACTTTTGTTCAATTCTTTTTCTTCTGTGGCTTGTAAAAGACTGAATTAAAGTGTTGACTTAAGGGAAACTACAAGCTTTTGCTCTTTGGGGGTGATAATTGTTTTTGTAGCCGGAAGGGATTTCGAAAAGTATTTTTCGAATTGCTTATTTCTTTTTTTTTCTAGTAACTCTGCACAGCCGTTCTCAATAAGATAAGTAACTTAATATAATGCGTTATTATTTGAATAATGTATGCTCTATGAAAAAGAGGAAATATTTACTTAAATAATATTGTTATGGTACTGGCAATAATGAAATATATTCTTAAATATATCAAGCAATGAATAAAAATAATTTTAATCTTTAAATCAGAATTGCATTCCACTAAACCTTCTAAAAATGTTCTCGTGACTTGAAACCAGACACCTTACACCTTAATGATTCCAGACACCTTAAAAATTTAATGAATTACGGTTAGGTTATTAGGTTAAACACAAAGCAGGAAACTCAAAGTGCATGAGACAGTGCAATTAGTTTTTGCTCACTTAAAAATTGACGGAATGATTTCATGCATTATATTTAAAAATCCTTAGTATATCATCTCTCTCTCTCTCTCTCTCTTTTTTTTCCTTTTTGTAACGTTGTACTTTAGCATAGTCCATGGCAACGAGATTGTAGATCTTTGGTGATTTTTTTTTTTTTTTTGATTTCTGACTATAATATTTGAGAATTTTTTTCCATTGAGAATTAATTTAAATCTAGGGAAAATGACGATATGATAATTGCATTTCAAACGCAGACCTCTCAAATTGATGTTTTTCATTTCAAAAAGCTCTTAATAGATTTATATGTACATTCGTACAGCGATCACACTTTTGTAGGCCTAACGTGAAATTTTTCTTTGGGAAATAATATTGTTTCTTGGTAAAATTTTTCTGATTATTAAAAACAATAATCTAATAATTTGTAAATCTTCTTATATGCTTTGATTACTATACCTCTTTTTAAACTGATTTAGATGAAGAAAACGAAATGAAAATGAAAATGAATTACTTTACGAGAAATTTATTTCTATTATCTCATGCAAAATGTAATTTTACATTCAGTAGTACAAATATTAATATTAGGAAGTAGAAGAAATTAGGAGGATTTAAATTAATTAATATTAGAAGGAATGTATATTATTTTCTCGTTTTGAAGTTACAGAAATGCTACTTTGGAATACACTTCTTAATTCTGGAACACAATCGGATCTCACCTGAACAATTTGTATTTATTTGCTGTGATTTAGAAATGGTTCTATTGTATAAATAAGGAAAAAAATTAGATTTTTAAAAATTGACAAAAATTTTACTTTCATTATTGGGATTTGACATCTAACAATTAAACAACGTATATATTATATATACATGAAAGATGCTTTTGTTTTCATCAAGAATTTTATAATATATTTTTATTGAAAATATCAGAAATGGTATACTTTCACAGTTAACAAAATGATCTCGGAAGGCAATTTCATCACCCAATACTCTTTTTATATTATTTTATATTTAGAAAATTTTATACAAAAATTCTTGATCCTCTGTTGCTTTAAAAAATTACAAATGATTCTTTGACTTGTATTTCATAGTAAAAAAGATTTAACGTTGAAATTTAAAATGATGGTCGAGATTACAAATGATTCTTTAACTTGTATTTCTCAATAAAGAAGATTTAACGTAGAAATTTAAAATGATGCTCAAGATTACAAATAATTCTTTAACTTGTATTTCTCAATAAAGAAGATTTAACGTAGAAATTCAAAATGATACGCAACATTTTTAAAGAAAATACGGCTGAAGTGAAGAACTGAATTTAAAATGGATTTCCACACAAAATAAAAGCAATCTGAGAAGTTGCTGATATAATAACGGGAAAATAAATATCATAATAAAAATAATTTAATAAAATCTAAAAGTCATATTTTATAATTTATAATATTATCCTCCCAAAAATATTAGAATTACGTCGCATAGAATTAATATAGACATTGAAATCGAAGTCAAAAAGTCTTTTTATGTAAATTGCCTGAATTTTCTGTTTAGATTATTTTGATTTTATATTTAAAAGAGCACAAATATTTTTATTACTACAATTTGAAAAGAATATTTTTTAAATAAAAGAAATTTTATTCTGCATGACATAAAAAATTTCCAAACTAATTGATAATCATTAATGATTTTGAAATCCTTTCCTTCAACGTCTACTAACCAATTTGATTTGAAAAATTTCTGCCCATTTTCATGGACGAAAATGAAACAATGCAAAGTGGTTTACATTTATGGATGACTATGTCGGAAAGCAGATTTTCTGTGGATATGTGATTCTTTTAATTTAATATTCTGATTGTTTGAACAGTTACTTTTATAAATCTTTTCTGAATTATGTTTTTAAGTCCATTTTTCAGTTGCTGCACTTAATTTCATATTTATATAAGTTTTAATGCAATTTCATATCTTTAAAAGCTATTTTCTCAAATTCTAATCTTTAGTAGGATTTTCATTTCAAAAAACCTCAAAAATTAAAATATGATGCATAATTTTTGTTCACATTTGATATGCCGATTACTCAGTATGTTCTCCAGTTCCTGAACTAGAGAATAAACAATCTATACATTTATAAATATTTTATAGCTTAAGGCTTCACAACGCTTAAAATATTGTAATTTTCACTTTATTTATCATTCTGACCTCAGTATTTAAAAACTGTATAGGAATATGGCTTATTTTGTAGTTTAGGAATTAAGAAATATTTTTTAAACTATCTGCAAAATTGTAAGCAAATCATTTGATAAACTTTCGAACATTAAAAGATTTTTTCTTTACAAGTATTTTCAGCCCCCAAAAGGTTTATTTTAAAAATTAAAAAAAACTTTTATAATTTTGTCTCACACTTGTTTTTTCAATCTTTTTTATGCATGAGTTCAAAAATACAAATGTTTTAAAATGTTTTTCAAAAAAAAAATCCCAAACATAGTTAAATTACATGTACAGTTAGGTTGTATTGTGGGTTGTGATATCACATGAAATAAATTTGCCATTCATTTTCAACAATTTTCATGACTTTATATCTTTCTAAAATAACTTTGCGTTTCATTCTGTTCTTTATACCATACTTACGAAAATATCTTGCTAATCTTGCAAAAGCTATTTTTATTTTACTTTTCTATGTAAGGACTCTACATGAATATTGGGCATATTTCAGCAGCATCAACTGAATAACTGTGGCATAAAATTCATTATGCATTTTTAAACATCCCAAGTGCTTTCTAAATGCTATTTAAAAACTATTAGCACAAACTTAATCAAGATGTGGTTTCCTGTTCAGTTGTTTTTTGCTTGACTTTGAGCGCCATCTGTTGGTACGTTCGCAATAAAACTAACGATTCGTTTAGAATTCAATAGTAAAGCACAAGATTGAACAAATGTTTTTATTATTTACTCGGAATTTATCTTATTTATTCTTTTGCAAGACCAAATTGAAATTCCTAATCGACTAAGACAAAGGATCATTATAGCCACTAATTTAGCTGTAGTTAGTCTATTGCTGCAATATACAGCGACTGTTTTATTATTAGAAATATAAGAATTTTGAATATCTATTTATTTACCTTTAAAGTACTCTATTATATGACTATTACATTTTTACAGTCGTAAAGATTTGAAATAAAGAAATGATAAATAAAATTGAGATTACATAAAACTGATAAAATTATATTAAATACAGACCTCCAGTGAAACAAACTTTCTTGGAATTTTTATCGATATATATATATATATATATGTGTGTGTGTGTGTGTGTGTGTGTGTGTGTGTGTGTGTGTGTGTGTGTGTGTGTGTGTGTGTGTGTGTGTGTTTTAAATAAATTATCTCAAAAACGAAAGATGGTGAAACATAGTTGGCCATTGATAATGTATAGCTAAAAATCATTTGTTTTTGTGTGAAATAAAAATCAGTGAAATCGGAATGGTGGTTTTGACTGGAGTACTGGCTCTTTGTTTTTATCAATTAATTTAATATATATAATATTTCTTTTTCTCTATTATTTTTTATGGAAATTCATTATAATTACAACGGAATTTTATAGTCATTATTTCACAAATTCATTACCAGATGGAACCAATCATTTGGAATGCAAATTCAGATAAAAATAATCATTTTATTGATAATTAAACTAAAAGGAAGTAAAATTAATGTATTTTTCAAAAAATTTGAGATTTAAAAATTCAGAAATTTGGTAAAAAATTGAAATTTTTCATTTTTACTAAACCAAATAAAACTAAAATAAAGAAAATAATCAGTGTAAATTTTTATTTCTTCCATGACAAATTTCTCTAAAAAGAAAGAAATAATCATCAAATAAGCGATAGTAATCTTCCCACAACTTTTTCCTATACTCTCTAATAAAGATGCCAGAGAATGGCATACATGGCATTAGCGTGCAATGGTTACGAAATATTAATTTTTGACTTGAATATTAACAATTATTGGCGAGTTATTTGGCGATTAATTCTTGGCATACCGTTAATAGTAACGAGAAATAGAATTTCAGTTTTAGACAAGTTTTTCTTAGCCAGTTCAAACAAAAGTTTATCACTAAACTGCACTTATAATCACAAAATCCCATAACAAATATGATATATCTATGCCGTTGCGTTTTTGAATTATCGCGTTAACATGTTTCTGAAAATACAGACAGACAGCCTGAAGTTGGATTCTGCTCAAAATTTCAAAGTTGTCTGCACTATAGATGTTAAATCTGTGTAGCGAATCTTATCTGTCTAGCTCTCTTCGTTTTGTAAATATCGTGTTATATTCAGACAGACGAACAAACGCACTTACTCTTAACAGATTTTTCTCAATATTTTATAGAAGTCAACAACTTTTATGTAAAAAACATATACCAAATCACATGTTTCTAGCTCAAAGCTGTATAGCTTATCTGTCCGCCTGTTTATCACATACGGACATTTTCCAAAAATGTGTTTTTCGAATTCAGAGACGTCTGTAGCGTGGAGATTCGTCAATCTTGTGTTTGATATTTTTTTTTAGGATTATTACTTTTTCTCTATAAAACGTATATAAGAAAATAAAGAACTTTATAAATATAATTTAAATTAAAAAAATGAAAC